>CM072513.1:96072746-96107746 GCA_036898135.1 Oncomelania hupensis | reverse complement strand
GTGAAATTCAATTCAACCTAGTATAGCCACAGCCTGACATTGTCAAAAAGGTAAATGATCTATCTTTTGTTTCATCGCGCTTTATTGATATTATTGCTGTATTATGTTTGTGAAGTTTTGCCATGTTTCAAATCGTGAATGTTAGTCAAACTTTGCTTGACCACATGGCAAACACGCGACCGGTTTCGCGATAACCAAAGGGAGATGCGTCACAGGCATAGGCGCTCGCGTTTCCTGATACAAGCGCCTGTGCCATGAAGTATCCCCTACGGACCCATTGTTGTTTCTCCTATGTGTATTCTTGCAGACCAGTCGCTGTACCGGAGAATATGTATATTGATAATTACTTCTCCATGTGTTTAGTTTAGCCATGATGTGTATATGTATAGGAATTAGAGTGGAGATTCCAGTGGACCACGGACATAGAAGATTGTTGGTCGCTTATATATATATATATATATATATATATATATATATATATATATATATATATATATATATATATATATATATATATATATATATATATATATATATATATATATATATATATATATATATATATATATATATATATATATATATATAACTTCGGATATAGTAAAGTGCCCTGGGACCAAATAAATCTTTAGTATAACCGAATATTTAATGCAACCGAAAATCCCTTTACAGTAAAGTTTTTAAAGTTTAATTTACTATAACCGAAACTTCGTTTATAATACAGTTCTAGAGGTTTACTTGACTATAACCGACTTCGTTTATAATAACGATTTTAGTGGGTTAATTTAGCATAACCGAAACTTTGTTTTTGTTTTAATTTGACGTTTACTAATCCGACACTCTCATTATAAAGAGATAGAAAACGCTGGTCTAAAGTGCATGTGAGTGCACAGGGCCGGATCAATACATTTTCGAGGGAGGGGTGGGGTTGGGTGGGGTGCTAGTCTAGTTCTTTTTAAAGTGTATGGTACAGAGTGGTGAAACACCACAAGTAAAACTACCGTAACTAATTGCCTTACATAACGTTCTTCCAGTTGAACAAAAAAATTCCATCTTCTTCTTTATTTTTTAAATTTATTTTTTTATTTTTTGTTGTTGTTGCCAAGAGTGGGGGGGGGGGGGATTGCTGCAGCACCCCTAGCACACTTCCCTCACCCTTGATCCGGCCCTGGTGCAAATAAAGAAGAAGAAAATCAAAACAAATCAGTGAACAAATGACCTCTCGAATTTCCATCTTTTACCAGGATTTCTGCAGACTGGAATCGTCTGTGTGTCTATTTGTCTGTGTGTTCACGTAACTCAACATCGTTCTAAATTGAACTGACACTTGGCGCGTTATATACATGTACATTGGACATGGGTCCCATTAATTGATTAGATTCACATAGTTGAACAGTTAAAATAAGACAGTGCAAATCGAACGAATCGCTTTCGTTATTACATATTTTAATTTAGATTAATATTTCTGTGTTGGTTTGTTGTCCCTTGCTGAATTCCACACGAAAACTATGTTTTCCCATTTTAACTTACATCCCCCACCTTCCTCAGCCCCAGCTCCCCACCCCCGGACAGCCGTCCATAAGGCGTCGTGGAGACGTTTCTCTTACCAGAGTTGCCAAGAACAAAATTCAAAGTATTTGAGTGGTTGGACAAGCTCTCTCTCTCTCTCTCTCTCTCTCTCTCTCTCTCTCTCTCTCTCTCTCTCTCTCTCTCTCTCTCCCTCTCCTCTCTCTCTCTCTCTCTCTCTCTCTCTCTCTCTCTCTCTCTCTCTCTGTCGAACATGGCCTTTTCAAAATTTGGAATTTTTTCTTCTTTGTGTTTCCTTCCCCTCCCTCCCCCGCCCCCCAATGGGTATTACCTATTGCTATCGTAATTACAGGTAAAGAGCAATTAAGTTATTTAAGTGAACATTATGAATATGCACTCATCGTCAAGATCTTTTGTTTCTGGACACAGCCACATAATAACAAGTGATATTTCACGAAAGTGAAAAGGTCCTTTTAGCCTTTCGTGTGAAGCCACCAGAAATCCACGGGAAAAGATACTTTTTTTTTTAATGAACACTTGCAGTAGGTCCATTGTCCCTTATTGGATTCCATTACGCTCACATATGTTGATTGATTATTTCTGTTTATTAACTCGGGTATTATAAACTCTTCAAGAATACCTCTCTTATAACCCAGTTTGTGTATATTGATTGAAATTTTACAGTATTATTTGTTGATGTCCGTGTGTGTAAGTTCACGTGTGTGTGAGTGTGTGTGTGTGTGAGAGAGAGAGAGAGGGAGAGAGAGAGAGGGTAAGAGAGAGAGAGAGAGAAAGAGAGAGAGGGTAAGAGAAAGAGAGAGAGAAAGAGAGTCCAGTACGGATAAGAGATGTAATAACAACATGTGAGCCTTCGTGTCCTAATTATTTCAAACCAACCCTTTAATCGGAAGGATAAATCATATAAGTAGATCATGAATTGTACATGTTGTACTATCGTCATTGTGGGAAAACAAAAAGTTCACAAAATTAAAGCAAACAAAGACATGAACAAAACCTAAACAATATGGTGGATTTTTAAAAAAAGATGGTTTGTCTTGCAAAGCCATGCAACAGCTTAGGAGTAAATCTCTTCTTTACTTCTCATTTGAAAGTGCAGTCCAGTCAAAACGTTGGTTTTCCAGTTCTCCATTGATTCGGATTCCTCTCAGTACAAAATGTATAATTATAATATGTTCAAATTATAACACCCTTATTTAATCATAAACGCATTTCATCATGTATAGCGAAAATGAAGTCTAATTTGCTAGGGACTCTTTTTCTGCGAAACAGTGAAATCTCTCCTTCAGTTTTTCACTCTCCTTCATAATCACAGTTACTGTTGATGCAGAAATTCCAAGTTGTTCAGCAGTTTCTTTTTTTTTTTCATCTTCCCATCTTCAAGTGCGTGAATTAGATCTATTTTACGCTTCAGGGTAAGCGTGACGCGACGATGTTGCGCCATTATGAACGTCAGTAACTCTCATTAAACTTTAATACAGTAATCTCCCATGAAACTTTGTTATAAGCGGCAGCAAAACTCGGCAGGGGCCTTAGAAAACACTTTATTATAAGCGGACTTTACAATATTTTTTTAATTATATCCGATTTTTAAAAACAGAGACAAAGAAGAGTTTTGGTCGGGACCAAGACTGAACTTTACTAAAACCGAATATTTATATATTTACTTTATCCGGCCTTTAGTATATCCGGAGTTCACTGTATGTATGTATGTATATATATATATATATATATATATATATATATATATATATATATATATATATATATATATATATATATATATATATATATATATATATATATCAGTGGAGCTATCACTGAGGGCTGTTTCTGCCATCAGTGAGACGCTCTGCACACCCTTAGTAAACGCGGTATTGCAGAAATTCGTCTCATATTTTGCAGACGAGCAGGCATCGTTGGCCCGATGCAGGAGAACGACCGCTAAGCGTCACCCCTGACATTCGACCGGCAGTGGAGCATCTAGCACTGAGCTACGATAGCCCTGTAGTCTACAACCAAGGAGGAGACACCATCACCACAACTCAATTGCAGTTAAATGACACCAAAAGCGTGCACCCACACTGACATAGAAGGACTGTGCGGTAGTCCACTCTCCTGAAAGCAACATTAGGCCAGACAGAACAAATAACCCAATGATGAGACAGTAGCAAATATCAAGAACAGTAGCAGCATAGACCCATCAAGGAACGACCTATTCGAAGTGAATTTGGACATTTAAGTTAATAGAGTGTTTAGAGAATTATGTATAGAGTAGATGAAATAAATGTGTGATATTTACTGTTAACAAGTGGCTGGACTACCTATGTTTCATAGCCGTGCGAGAGCTAATGTGTCAGTGAAGCTATTACACTTTTCTCCCTATCTCTCTAACCCCATCCTAACACAGACCAAGCTAAACTTATAAATGTATTAAGATTAGTCACAAGGTGATTACACTAGCCGATCCCCGCAGACAAAGACAAGTGGGTAATAGCATTCCATTGTGCAGAGCCCAGTAACAATAGACCCACCGTCACAATTTCCCCTGTTTAACGGTGCGCCAGTACCATAGCTGTGTGACCTTTGACCATTTTTGTGAAGGAACCGCGCGGCTTGAAGAGTGCGCCTTTGGGGTAGGGTTGGGCTTGTTTGTATCAACATGCACAAAAATATCTTTTAAAAATGTTACCGATAAACTTTGGTATATGGGTTCTGCCTCTTATCGACTTTGATAAATGCTATTTTTATCGCAAGAGGGGTGACTAACGGTTGCTATAATAAGCATAACAACTATAAACTTTATTGATTTTATATATATATATAAACCTTTTCAAAGAATGTGTTTGGGAGGACGTTGACCATAGAGCTCAGTTGATAGTGAGCTGGATTCCTATGCCGAAGGTCGCGGGTTCGAAGCGCGCGTGGAACGAACTTAGTTCTACGTGACTTTAGGTACGAGACTTTTCAGGACACCGAGGGTTTTCTCTTGATACTCCGGTTTCCTCCCTTCCTTTAATAATGGTATTTTAATGCAGTAAATCTAAAATTTCCAAAATAAAAGTCGATTTCTATTCCGATCTCTGTAATTTGATTGAAGAAACAGTGCGTGATATCATCCTGTATTATTATTATTATTATTATTATTATTATTATTATTATTATTATTATTATTATTATTATTAGGTCAAAAGCAGGACGTTCCTATAGAAGATCAATAAAATGGCATACAATCTCCGTGTAAATCAGTGGAATTCCCTTCCCTCCCATATCAGCAACATACAATCAACACAAGCATTCAAAAAGGCCCTCAAAACCCACCTCTTCAAACTGCATTATTCAGATTGATTCGTATCCCGCTGCCATTCTCTCATCTTTTGTCTCTGTCTGATCTGTAAGTGTATACACGGCTGTAAATATTTATACTGTTTTTCTTCCTGGGCCTAACCGGGCATATAAATAGCTGTGAATAGGTTTTTGCTATTCTATTTCTGTCTTTTTTTGTCATTTGTGCACATAGTTGTAAATAGTATATTTCGGTCTTTTTTTGTAATTTATGTACATAGTTGTAAATATTCTGTACCTTTACTGTTCCGTCTTTGGTGTATTGTAGCAAAAGTGATGTTTTATCGAGTGCATGTATTTATGTGTAATGACTATGTAAAGCGTGGTGAGTCTGGTCATAGGCTGGAGTACCCGCTATATAAAAATCCGTTATTATTATTATTATTATATTATTATTATTATTATTATTATTATTATTATTATTATTATTATTATTATTATTATTAAATACTCATCAAACATGTTTCATTTAAAAGGACTCGCTTTGACCATAACATTCACAGTGAGTGTTGCCCTATTGAAAAAAGAACCTTACAACCCAAAAAATAATTCTTTCGAAAGATTAGTTGTTGTTTGTTTGTTGGTTGGTTGGTTTTTAAATAAATAAATTCCGTAGTTTGTGTTTCTATTAATAGCCAAAGCCGTTGTCTAGCCAGCCCACATTCTGGGGCTAAACAACTACAACAACAAAAAGCAGCTACCAAAGCCAGTAAGTGACTAAAACCGTGAAAACAATTATTATTGGTAAGATGTTTCGTTTTAGGTTGATGAAGCAGACCCTATCCTACCCCAGTTCAGTTCAGTTCAGTAACTTTGTAGTCCCCCAACACTTGTAGCGTATAGAAGACTGTCTACCCCAGACACCAAAGACACGCACTTAAAGCTGCGCAGTTCACTCAAAAACTAGGATCAAAGGTCCCACGACTGTACCGTTACAAATAGGGGAAATAACTCTGTCAGAACCGAAATGGGAAAATTCAAACTTTAGCGGTTGTTCGAACAACGAAAGCCCACTTTATCGTCGTTTAATGTCAAAACAATGCCAATTTTAGGGTAACCCCGTTTCTGCACAAAAATTAAACAACGCCTTCGAATTGGGGCCTTATGAAACTTACAGGTCCTCTGTTCTACAAATAGATTTATTTGACAAAGGGTGTAAAACCTGTGATCTTGTAGGGCAGTGATGTATGGGGTTTAAAATTCTAACAGTGTGTGATAAACTGCAGTTTAAAATTCCTGTAAAAATGCTTTTAAATGTGATACAAAGTACACAGTTCTGTATGCTTTTTAGTGATGTTGGCCAGTTTGCCTGTGTCCTTTTATGCTACGTATAGACAGACTGCTTTGGGTATAAGCTATGAGGGTTTTTTTGCCTTATAGCTCTTGTAAAATGTCAGTACTTATGTTACGTCCGTGTCAAGTTCTTTATAATAATACACAATACAGATTATCAATGTTGGAAATGGTACACAGCGTTTTTGGGCAACCTTGGTTTGTCCCCTATTTCTTTGGATATCAAAAGGTCTTTGTGCTATTTTTCATTTAAACAATTTAAGAGTTAAAAACAACAACAACAACAATAACAACAACAACAATAAAGGAAGATCAGAATGTACAAAATTGGCTGCAAGATGTGTTTAACAATAATATCTGTATAACGTCCTATCCTATCCTATCCTGTCCCGTAACCCGAAGGTCGTAGGGGCACCACAGATGATCGTTTAACCAGCATACTCCATCTTTCTCTGTCCTCAGCAGCCCTGATGGCTTCGCTCAGTGTCAAACCAGTCCATTCTCGAATGTTGTCCTCCCACCTCTTTTTCGGTCTCCCTCTTCTTCTACCTCCTTGCACTGTGCCTTGCAGAATAGTCTTTGCAAGGCCTGATGATCTGGTGACGTGGCCATACCATCGGAGTTTCCGTTTCTTCACCACTGTTAGCAGGTCATCGTGTTGTCCAATGGCTTGTGTGATGGTCTGTCTGTATAACGTATAGAATATTTTTCAGACCTATTGTTTGCTTTGAACAATAACTGACATGTTAGTCTGCGACAGGGTCTGATTAAATTTAAGTTGGGTTGTCATAAGCTACCAGTGCAACAACTGCATTATTCTAATATTATTCCGAGAGAAGAGAGACTATTCCCATTGTGTTCTCGAAATGAAATCGGCGATGATTCTCATTACTTCTCCTGTAACTTTTTTTTTTTTAATTGGCGGACAATGCTGGCAAAAAATTATAACCATCCTGTTACGTGTGGGACGCGAGCGATGGTGCGTGTGGGACGCGAGCGATAGATCCGATCGTTTTATTTTTCAAAGCATGCAATAATAGAGTGTATTTACCTTTGATTTGATTTTGCGTTGTTGTTAGAAGAAGCTTTGTATAACGTTGGTAATTTTAGTTGGTCGATATTATTTGAGAATTTTCTAGAGTTGGTTGTTTACTATCGATCGAAGTTTCGCGATGGGTGTTATAACAGCTGAGAGGTTCTTTTAGCCTAATATGGTTATATGACATGAGACAGTGATGACAAAGTTTGATTTGATTGGTTGTGGTGCGTCACGCTGGAGTGTTCTAAATTTTTCTGGAGTATAGAGAGACTAAATAATTATGTGCTGCACTGTTTCAAAAGAGATTTGAAAGTTGTAAAGTTGAGAAAATGAAAAGCGATTGAGCGATTGTATGCAATTGTTGATGTGCACTGAATAAATTTGGAAAACTTCATACGACGACTCCTGCCTTGTTGCTGAGTGAACGGGTTGCGTGGATAAACGAATCCGAGTTACACATATCAGGATTTCAGCATTGGGGCTGAATCAACTACTGATAAAAACAAAACCAACATCGAGTGTAACACTTTGGGGGCCAAGCTGCAATCTACGCCATAGCCAATGGTTCAACTGCTATAACAAGCGAGTCAACGTTACGA
The DNA here is from genome assembly GCA_036898135.1 of Oncomelania hupensis. Lineage (NCBI taxonomy): Eukaryota > Metazoa > Mollusca > Gastropoda > Littorinimorpha > Pomatiopsidae > Oncomelania > Oncomelania hupensis. The sequence continues at coordinate 96,099,925 of CM072513.1, read as the reverse complement.
GAGGCAGTCATCGAGGGGAGCCGCCAACGAGTTGCATCGGGAGGGGCCAACATCCCCGATATATAGAAAGAGAATTAGAGGAGCAGCGACGCCGAGAACAAAAGGAAGAACAGCGTCAGCGGGAAGAGAGAGAGAAGAACAACGACGGCGTGAGGAAAGAGAATTAGAAGAGCAGCGTCGTCGAGAAGAAACGGCCACACCTCTTCACGCCTCGTCGAGTAGCTTCGACCCACATCCTCCGCCTTTTGCGCGCCTGCCACACCACCTGGCCTGTACCTCCGCCTTGTGCGGGCATCTCCCACAACAACGACTTACATCAACACTGCAACGAACGATATTCTGCGACCAGCCTTGTGGCAATTCATTACGAAGTCTTACCAAAGAGTCTATATACTATACATCCTCTTTGGTCTTACTACATCTTGACTTCTTATCTCCGTCCCTTATAATTATGCGAAAGTGTCCGGGAACGTTAATCTACAGAACGAAACGAAACGAAAGGAAACAGACGAAAACGACATTCATAGCCGCTCTACAGTAAATCTGTTTTATTACAAGTGATACAGGTTATTACGCCTTCCATCTGTCTGTCTGTCTGTCTGTCTCTTCTATGCTTTTCTCCCTCTTTCCTTTTTCTTACTTCCTTACTCTCCCTCTTTTATTTCTCTCTCATATCTTCGTAATTATTTAGTGACAATCAAGCGATTTATCTCGACTCTAGGCATAGGCAATCCTGAGTAACAAATTGCAGTCTCGATAGTGTGATCAGCAGGTGTATGAACTGGCAGGTCTTGACCGATCGAACCATTATCGATCTAGGACTAGGTGCTCTTTTCGATGAGTTTATTTATTTATTCGTTGATCCTGAGGAACTTGATAAGATGAAACCTGCAGAATAAAAAAAGGCGAAGCATTCCGAGAGACACGAACACACGGATACACACACACAGACTCTCTCTCTTTTTCTCTCTCACGCACACACAAACACAGACAAATACACCCACAAACACACTCACACAAACAAACGCGCACACAAACACACGCACTGTGTCTCTGTCTGTCTTTCTTTTTAAATGGGCTGATGGCCATTATTCAATTAAAGAGTCAAAGCATCAGAGGCTCTCTCTCTCTCTCTCTCTCTCTCTCTCTCTCTCTCTCTCTCTCTCTCGGGGTCACGTGGTTGACGTGATCAGCAATGGCGGCTTTATGAAATTGGGAGTGAAAACATTGTAAAGTTTGGGACATTGTGACAGTGTACAGATATCTGAGCGACAAACAACAATGCCGAGTGACAATGTGCAACATCGGCAATCAACAGGCCGTTTTTTGTGCAAAGTGATGGACAGGTTGAGGCAGTTTTCGTGTTTCAAGTTTCGTGAACACTGTGTGCCGTTGTGTTGTGCTGGATGTGACACTGGGTCGGCAAACAGCTTCAGTGGTGTGATAGTGTTTGTGACTTGCCTACTTCTTCTCTGCGGTGATGTTGAATTGAACCCAGGCCCCAACTCCCCTGTGAAATCAAGAAAAGAAAATGAGCAGAAGAAAGATTCAACCCATTTGGCAACACCCATTGACCACAGTGATAGGATTATGAAAGGCATCGAAACCCTCAACAAGCGAATGGAAACATTTGAAACAAATCAAGTGCAACAGTACCAGGCAATGACAACCGGCATGCAAGAGTTGAGAGACACTTTCAGTGATAGGCTTGCACAGATCAACGAAAACCAAGAACTTCTTGAAAACAGAGTTGTTGACCTAGAATCGCAATGTACTGACCTACATAATGAAAATAGCCATCTACGTGCAGAGATAGACACCCTACGCAGCAAGTGTGACTCTCTAGAAAATCATAGCAGAAGGAATAATCTGGTGTTCTCTGGGATCAAAAGAGAAACTGGCAGTGAAAGCTGGGACTCTTGTGAAAGAAAAGTGAGAGAAGTTATCCAGAAAGGCCTAGGCATCACAGAAAACATCAACATTGAAAGAGCCCATAGGTCAGGAAAAGGAGACATAATGGTTGTGAAGTTTCTGTCCTACAAAGACAAGATGATCATATTATCAAAGGCCGGATTGTTGAAGACGACCGATCAGTTCCAGAGAGTGTTTATTAACGAGGATTTCTCTGGAACCGTACGTGAGAAACGCAAGGTCTTAAGAGAAAAGGCGAGAACATTACGATCACGTGGGGAAATGGCTAAGCTGCAGTTCGACAAACTCGTAACGAAAGAGGGAGTCTTCACCTACAAACCTGACACATATGAAATAGTGAGGCTACATAGGGAGGACAGAAGTAACAACAACAGACAGTACGAACAGACACACAGTCAAGGCAGAAACGAGAGTCTGGCATCACACAGTCAACAACCTTTTGCAGCCTCTGACGTAGGACTAGACTTTCCACCCCTGCCACAAGAAAACATACAAGATCGAAGAAACGTCAACAACGAAGGTCAATCTGACACGGAGAATGTGACACTAGCAGAGACAGAGAACAGTGTGAGGCCTACGAGTGATGTAGTGAGTGACACTGTGGCTGCCACAGCGTCGCGACCTAGCTCTGAACTGCGAAGGCAGGGTATAAATAGAAACATAAACAATAGACGTCACAGCAACCTAGCGACACGTGACTTAGCCAAGAGCGGTGATAGGCCTAGTCCAGTACTGACTCGCAACATGACGCGCTCTACTTCAGGCAGTAGGCCTGAGCAGGACAATGTTTACAAAACAAAACAAGCGGGTGCAGGCACTGTACGCAATGACAGGAACTCTATAAACTCTTTCCAGCAATGGGCAGCGACCAGCAGCAAAACACAACAACAGCTTGGGGGGAAAGGAGTTGGTGTTGAGAGAGGAGGGAGCGGTACGGGAAGAGGAGGGGGAGCTAGCAGAGGGGGCAGGGACAAAGACGGTGCCAAGTTACGGGGTAATGATAGTATATAGGGGGATGGCCGAGGCCCAGGTTTTGAATTGTCCATCTGTACTTGGAATTGTGAAGGGTGGTTAACTAAACAGCATGCTACGGATGTGGTTAATTCATTAAGTTGCTTCGATATTTTTTCTTTAAATGAAACTTTTGTTGATAAAGATAACTTGACTTATGCCCAGTTTGCAGGTTATGATGTGTATTGCTCTAAGGCAGTCAAGTTAAGTGTTATTGGAAGAAGGTCTGGGGGTGTTTTGGTGTTTGTCCGTAAAACTCTCTCTGACTATGTCCATGTTGTTGAGACTACGTATGATCATGTGATTGTTCTAAAACTAAATAGAGAATTGTTTGGTGTAGCAAATGATGTGATAATGATTTGCATATACATACATCCTTATGATAGCGGTTACTGGCATGTAACCGATCAAGGTTATGGTATGGATATTCTAGAACAATGTATGATTGATTTATATGAAAGGTTTGAACATTTTTCGATAATTATTTGTGGAGATTTGAACGCCAGAACAAGTTGTTTTAATGCTTCGTCTTATGTTGTAGATGGACTGTGGTCGAATGATGAGGATGATGGTGATGTTGATGATGATGAGAGAGAGTGGAAGAGACAGTCGGATGACGAGGACACGAATGCGTTTGGCAGAGAGCTGTTGGATTTGTGTTCCATGTTTGAGTGTGTGATTGTGAATGGGTTGTGCAAGTTGGACTGTGATGATGCGTTAACTTTTGTAAGTGTCAACGGTGGGAGCGTGGTGGATTATTTTGTTATGTCAAGAGAGCTGTGTATACGAGAATTTGTTTCTTCTTTATGTGTTGAATCTTTTATTGAATCTCCTCACTTCCCTGTTATGATAAAATTGTTTTGTGAAAATGTAAATGCTAAACAGGATAATGAATATAAGGGTAAATGGATAAATAAGACAATCTGGGACAAAAGCAAAGAAGAAGAATTTTTGATAAGTTTTAGCTCTGACACCATCCAGACTATGTTGGACAATGCTACTGTTACCTTAGATAACAATGTTGATGTAGCCATACAGATTTTCACAGAGGCGCTACGCGCGGCGGGCAAATGCATGATAAGAAGAGTGAGAGTAGGGGGTGAGAAGAGAGAGGCGCAGTGGTTTGATGTGGAATGTGCTGTCGCCCGACGCACGGCGCGGCGCTTGTTAGCTGTTTTTAGGAACACGAAACAGGCGAAAGATAGGCAGAACTACGTAACAGCTCGGAAAGAATATAAAACCTTGATTGGGAGAAAGAAAACATACTTTGAACATAATAAAGCAGATTATCTAGCATCACTGGGAAAAAATGGACAACTGTTTTGGAGAGAGGTTAGGAAAATAACGGGAAAAAGGAAGAACACAGCTTGCATAGGTATCACAGATGCAGAATGGTATGATCATTTTCAAAAACTTTTTAATGGAAGTAGAGTAGTAGATAAAGATGAGACGTTCATAAATCAGACTAAAGACACGCCAAATGTAGAAAGTGATGTATGCTATGAACTGAACAAGCCTATAACAGAGCAAGAAGTTAAAGAAGCTGTCAGTAAATTAAAAACAGGCAAAGCGTGTGGCATTGATGAAGTACTTGCTGAGATGTTGAAGCTGACAGGGGAAAGAACCGTGTTATTTCTAGTGAAACTGTTTAATATGTTGTTTGATAGCGGGACTTACCCTGACGAGTGGGCTAAAGCTATTATAGTGCCAATCTTTAAAAAGGGAGATATTAAGATAACGGATAACTACAGGGGGGTGTCTTTATTAAGCTTAATAAGTAAATGCTACACCTCGGTGTTGAACAGAAGACTTGTCAATTGGGTAGAAGAGCATAATAAGTTAACAGAAACACAGGCAGGATTCAGAAAGGGTTACTCAACTACAGACCACATTTTTACCCTAAATGCAATTGTTGAAAAATGTTTTTCCAAAAGAGGTGGCAAACTATACGCCTGTTTCGTGGACCTAAAGAAAGCGTTCGACTCTGTACAGCATCAACCTCTGTTTGAAGTACTGCTACACAAAAATAATATAGATGGAAAATACATTAAGGCGATTATGTCCATTTACAAGAAAGTGTTGTCATGTGTCAGAGTCGAAGACAGACTCACAGAATTTTTTGAATGTCCAGTAGGTCTGAGACAAGGTTGTATTTTGAGCCCGGAAATTTTTTCTTTGTTCATTAACGAGGTTGCAACAGCTGTAGATAATGAAGGTATGCATGGCATACAAATACTGCCAAATTTGATTGATCTATTTTTGTTGTTATTTGCAGATGACATTGTTCTTTTGTCTATTACCCCCAGAGGGTTGCAGAACCAAATCAATATTCTGAATGATGCATGTAAAAGATTATTTTTGAGTATTAACACTGATAAAACGAAGGTCATTGTTTTTCGTAAAGGGGGTTTCCTAGGAAAATATGAGAATTGGAATTTAGATGGGAACAAATTGGAAGTTGTAAATGAATACAATTACCTAGGTTTTATGTTCAGGACAAAAATGAGCATCAGTAAATGTGTACATGCACTAGCGTTAAAGGGAAGAAAAGCTTGTTTTGAATGCGTGAAAACGATCTCCAAAGTAAGAGATATCTCCAGAAACTGCTACTTTAAAATTTTTGATACCCAAGTTCAGCCAGTATTGTTGTATGCCTCTGAAGTTTGGGGTCTCCACAGACTAGACAACATTGAAAAGGTCCATACTTTTGCTTGTAAACGTTTTTTGAATATTCCAATAGGTTTGCCAAATAAACTTGTGTATGGAGAAACAGGGAGATATCCATTATATATAAACAGTGCTGTGCGATGCATACGTTATTGGCTTAAACTTCTGAAGTTAGATTCACCTAGATTACCAAGGCAGGCCTATACTATGCTCTTCAACCTACATGAGAAGGGAAAGAAATGTTGGGTGTCGAGGTTGGAAAATACTGTGTTCACTCTGGGCTTTGGTTACGCATGGTTACAGCAGGGAGTGGGTTGTGAAAACACCTTTATTGCTGTGCTCAAACAAAGGATGAAAGATGTTTATATCCAGGAATGGGACAGTTCAGTTTTGATAAAAGACACGTACCAACGATATCGAATATTCAAGAATGTTTTTGAAACAGAAGCGTACTTTGAAAGCGTTCATGTAAAATGTTTTAGAGACTGTCTGATTAAGTTACGGCTTGGTGTTTTGCCTGTGAGAGCTTCATTTTTTAGACTGACTTTTGATACAACAGGAGATATTATGTGTAAATGTTGCAAAGTACCAGAAGACGAAGATCATTTCCTAACTGCATGTACATTATACAATGACTTAAGAGCTAAGTATATAACTTTCCATGTTCAATCATGTGTCCATCTACTAAAATACGGAACAAAATTTCATCTTTGGAGAATTTGTTTGTTTATGTTCCATGCCCTAAAATTACGATCAGAATTTTACGAGCATGTTACTTCATCATAAATTTAAATGAAATATTAATAAGTTTACATAACTATGCAATATTTATGAATCACGTGATCCGCAACTCTACCTTTCTATGGGCTGGTGGCCCGAAGATTGTGTGAAATGTATGTATGTAATATTTTTTTGGGAAGTAAAAGGACGATGTCCAAAAATGTCTCTCTCTCTCTCTCTCTCTCTCTCTCTCTCTCTCTCTCTCTCTCTCTCTCTCTCTCTCTCTCTCTCTCTCTCTCTCTCTCTCTCTCGCTCTCGTAGCCAGGGATAAACGGCGTGCTGAACTACAAAGGAATCGGGTTGCTGCTGGGCATTCGCTCATGACCCTATTTATCGACAACCCACCGAACAGAGATAAACGAAAATGTAGTTAAAATGTGCAGCAACAAAGAAGACTACCACTTCAAAAACACTTGTGAAATAGGCCTACTACATACTAAAATATACTCGTCCTTCTGTTAATAAGATGAACAACTCCATCGGATGTCATCTGGGGCGGGGAAGCATGGGTTCGCAGATGGCTGGTAAAGACCGACCTGAGCCCGGAAATATATCTGGTATCGCGGTCAGGTCAATCTGATAGGCTGGACTCTGAGTACTCTCTGCCAAGTGACTGTTGCTTGCTCGAGCCTCGCGTGCAGCCCGTTTTATCTTTGCAGTCCCAAAGTGCAGTTGCTGTAAAAGCGTGATCCCCTTGGCTACGGCAAAGCGCCTGGCTGACCGGTCTGGAGCAAGATCTTCTCATGAAGCGTGGAAGCCTAATATTACAAACCAAGCACAGACTGGATTGTACAGCGGCACGTGAAACCCGTGACTTGGAAGCAGCACACATTACCTGATCAGCTGAGTGATGTCGACACAAGTGCAGAGACACAGCGCCGGGCAATAATGTTAACAAAGCTACTGTGGACAGCAGCGACCTCAACATCTACAGTGCATTGGCTCCGCCTCTTGGTAGGCTACCAAGGATCGGAGAGTACATCGGTTCTATCAAAAGCAAACGAATGTTATGCCGAGGCGATAGGCGTAACAATAACTTTGGTAAAGTTGTACTAGATACCAAACCTGATGCAAATTTTCTGCTTAGTGACCCTGATGATAATCATTGTCATCATGTACAACTGCCGCAATAAGGTATAATCCAGCACTGGTTCGTCCAACAGCAAAACAGCAACAAGTTTCAAATGGAAAGAGACTGAATGACAAACATCCAGAAGTGGAATCCTCCGGACAAAAACAGCAGAGCTGATGACAACATCAAAACCTGACTGGTGCCAACTTACGCTTACAACTGCATGCACGTGGAGAAAAGCCCAAAGAGTTTAAACAATGTCGTGTACTGTCGTTGATCGCCTGTGCCTCATCGTTATAAACATTTTATTATTAGTGACATGGACACCTTGATGCATTGTGAAGTCGCGTGTTTAATATACATGTAAGATTACATCGCTTTCGTGAGCTTGGTTGTCGTTGTCCACGCGTACCCATGACATCGACAGGGGCTTATAATATAGCCTAATAGCAGAAGCCTTCGCCTATTTTGTATACAACAAGCAGTCAATATTCGATCGGTGATCAATGCATTACCCCCGTTGGGGTGCCGGGGATTTCAGTATAAATAGTATCCCCACTTTCTGGAAATTTAGTGCTTTAAATTCTCACTGTCGCTGTCTTTCTCATTTGCTCTTTCTCATTCCTGCTCTGTTCTATCAATCTGCTATACTATCTTCTTCTTCGCTAGACCAATCACCTACCTTTTTTCTTGAAAACTCTTCCGGGACAAGACTCCTTATTTGTGTATGAGGTCTGTTGGATCAGCTTGGGAATATTGGACGCTTTCTGCCAGGTGGTCACTAGGGCTTCCTATGATGTTATTATTTAGCAATGTAGACATTTGATATGTATGTGTTTTGTTGATAATTTATAATGATGTTTGTATTCTATTTTGTTTTTGTAAACGGGGGTTCGATAAATTAGAGTACAGCCTCAGCGTCCCCTGCGTGTTATGTCTTTATTGTAAAGTGACTGGCTGGTGGAGAGCTTTCAGTTTTACCACTAGGGTTGTTTCAGCAGATCTTTTATGCGGATCAGGGGTTGTCCGGTCCTGATTTGGCTCGGAAGAGTCCGCTGGACCTAAAGCAATAATCATGTAATGTAATGATCAATGCATTTCTGGAATCTGTACGGCCCTAAACATCAGTCCTAATATCCATTACGCCACTTATGACTTATCAGCGATCAAGCGCCCTGCGTTGGTGTGATAAAACCCTAAAGCGATTAGTTCTCAGTCGATCAATTCACGTTCTTATCAGCGTGTTACCTGGGTGTCGTTTGCAGACTTGAAACTTCAGAAAGCTCGGGACGTGCAGTTGGCTTGTAAGAAGGCAACAATTATAAGTGAAACTGTTCCCTACTTTTAGTTTGTAAGGCATACTGCGCTCCACACCAAGGCATTCTAATTCAGTGAGAAGGAACAATAAATCCAAATAGCAAAACATGCCTCCCAAGTTGTTTGCAGCTGCCTCGTCGACAACCACTGTGAGCAAACTACAAACAGTAAGTGAATTTTTTGAGGGTACATTTCAAGACTTAAGTATTTATTTAAAAAAGTAAACACTTTACGAGAATGTATGTATGTATGTATGTATGCATGTATGTATGTATGTATGTATGTATGTATGTATGTATTTAGTTATTTATATGTATGTACTTATAGACTATTTGTAGAGTTAAACATGACATTGTCTTTTAGGTCCTATGTAATTAATGTTTGAGGAATTCCATCTCAAATAAATGTTGCATTTTGCCAACAATAAAGGCAATTCTCCATCATTGATAGAGAGTCAGGATTATAGGTATTTTTTAAAATTATTTTATATTTTCATATATTCGTAATGTGTTTGTTTTGCTGATTATATAATGTATCCTATATTTACTATTATTATATAGTAATTATAAAGGACATAGTCTGGAGACTGCTGAAGCGTACTTTGTACATTATTTCAGTTGAAGGCAGAAGTAAGCTTTATACCGTTAACGATCAACAAAAAGTAGTGAATAATAATAGTATACAAAACATCTCTGCTGATAAATAAATGTTTGTGTGTGTGTGTTGTTTTTTTAAGGAGGGGCAGAGGATAATTTTTGTACCCCAGAGTTTGTCAGTTCAATTGTTCAAAAAGCTCAAAGTCCCAGACCATCACAAATGGCTTTTTCAAGGTTCAGATTGCACCAGATTGCACCATTTTGCATCCTTGAAAAAAAAAATTCCGGGGTAGCATGCCCCCGGACACCCCTAGAAGGCTCAAGCGCCTTCGCTGAATCTGTAACCTCCCCTTCGACTTTTCCAAGGTCCGGTCCTGATGTCAGTGAATAAAATGTGTGTGTGCCCCCCCAATCTTGAGCAGCTTCCGCCGCCTGTGTCTACAGTTACAGCTTGCGAAACATGTGGGGCCGGGTAGCTCAGTTGGTAAGAGCGTCTTGCTAGTAACCGAAAGGTCGCTGGTTCGAATCCCGGATTGGTCAACGTGTGATCATATTATTTTCCCCTTTACCAACAACTGGCCCGCTGGTGTCAGTAGTCACCTAAATGCGAAAGTGTCGTGTGACTATAATCTACAAACAACAACAACAACAACAATAGCTTGCGAACAGTCCCCGATACGCTGATGTGTCCGGGGACGTTAATCTACCTAAAGAAAGAAAGCTTGCGACTGACCCAGGTAATTTTCCTTTGAAGTTTGACTATTAAGATCTATCCAGTGCATGGTTCTTGAGATGGCGCTGGATGAACACATAATTATTATGTGGAACCCCCTCCCCACCCCCACCCCATCTTACAAAAAAAAAAAAGAGATCTAATGTAAGATGGCAAGCCATTCAAATATATTTCCAGACACTCTCATATAGATAGCAGAAAATTACGAATTTTCAAAAAAAGGGTTAACGTTCTTGGTGGTGATGTGACCGGGCTTGATCCTGACGAAGCACAAGAAAAACATGGAATGATAGATATGGCGGCCTACTAGCGTCAAAACCTGATAATTACAATTATGATGTGATAATTACAAATATCATGGGATAATTACAATTATCAAGAGATAATTACAATTATCATTGAGAATTACAAATATGTTCGTGTGATCATGTTTAATTTTCAGTTTTGGCTCTATCAATCCGCCTGGAAATGCGCCAAAACTGAAAATTGTAATTATCACATAAGAATTAAAATTTTCACTTGATAATTATAATTTTCACGTGATCATGCTTAATTCTGGTAAGGCGGCTTACTAGCGTCAAAACCTGCAAAACTTACATGTGTCAGTGATAACTGTAATTAACACGTGTTCTGTGTAATTCACAGAGATACCGGTAATTCACAGTGTTAATTACTAATTTTTAGTTTTGGCCATGCTTTACTGGGGCCAAAACCCCAGGCATGCTGGCATCGGGCCGCGCATGCTCATCTTGATATTTATAATTTTCAGTGATAATTGTAATTATCGCTTGACAATTGTAATTATCTCTTGATAATTGTAATCATCTCTTGATAATTGTAATTATCTAATGATATTAGTAATTATCAGGTTGTTGGCGCTAGGAAAGCATGGCAAATACTGATAATTATTAATTAACACTGCGGATTACCGGTATCTCTGTAAATTACACAGAACACGTGATAATTTCAATTATGTCGTGATAATGGTTACTCTCGGTTTTGGCGCTAGTGGGCCGTCATAGATAGAACACTATCTGAACTGTCTGCAAGCAAAATGTGTTTAGAAAATGGTGAAGCATGTACAATGACCTTGACTTTGACAAAGTACAAATACGAATTGTTCTAGCATGCTTAGCAGTAGTTAAAGCACAAGCAAAGTAAAAATGATGAATTTCGTTTCAGCTATCCTTGAGATAAGGCACCCCCCAAAAAAGTGCATTTCGATTTTTCTTAACAGTGAAATTCATGGCAACAGACCGACTCTGACAGACCGACAACTTTGGTCCTGATTTGGCTCAAAAGAGTCCGCTGGACCTAAAGCAATAATCTTGTAATGTTAAAAAAAATGAAGAAGGAGAGAACACGACAACCTGACTGCTGCTGAAGGATCATGTCCCATGATTTGAAGTACTTGCATATATCAAAACTCAACAAAATCGCTTCAGCCGTTTGTAAGATATTGTGCAAAACGTGTTTAGGCAACACAAGTGACTTTGACCTTTGCTGAGAATAAAATTGATACGATGGCACGAGAGGTAGTAATTATAGTTATTCATTGCGTATAGGGTCCAGCGGACTGCAAAGAGCCGAATCAGGACCATAACTTGGTTAAAAGAAGACTCACCCTTGATCCATACCAAAAAAAAAATCTGCTGAAACAACCCTAGTGGTAACAATTGAAGGCACTCCACCAGCCGGTCACTTTACAATAAAGGCATCCCACGCAGGGGAAGCCGAGGCTCTAATTTATTGAACCCCCGTTTACGAAAACAAAATATAGAATTTAAACATCATTATAAAATATCAACAAAACACACACATATAAAATGCCTACATTGCTAAATAATAATATTATAGGAAGCCCCAGTGACCATTTGGCGGAAAGCGTCCAATAATCCCAAGCTGACCCAACAGACCCAATACACAAATGAACGAGAGGCACGATGGTCTAATGGTAGTGCTTTGGCTTGCGGATCGGAAGGTCCCGGGTTCGAGCCCTGTCCGGGCCATTGTGTTGTGTCCCTGGGAAAGACACTTTACTCCCGTTTCCTACTCCTTCGGATGAGAGTATAAACCGAGGTCTGGTCTGTGTCGCATGCACTCTAACATAACGGACTTTAAAGATCCTGACGCTCATGTCCTAGACGGGTGAGTGCCGGTAACAAGAACATACCAAGCATTTGGCTGCAGAGTCCTCAATAAGCTGAGGATGGCAGCCTCCAACGAAAGAAGAAGAAGAAGAAGAAGAAGAGTTTTGGAAGAGTTTTCAAGAAAAAGGGTAAGATACAACAAGATAAGATAACAGTTTTATTTAACAAGAGTAAAAGAGTAAGCACTCGATGTGTTCTTTTACATCTTGCCCTTGGGGCTTGTAACAATAACAAGACTGGTCTAGCGAAGAAGATAGTATAGTAGATTGATAGGACAGAGCAGGGATGGGAAAGAACAAAGAAGAAAAACAGCGACAGTGGGAATTTAAAGCACTAAATTTCATGACAGACATAAGGACAGACCGTCGAAATGAAATTTCTGCTCGTTTTGATTCCCGACTATTTTAAATTTTTTTTTTTTTATAGATATTCTGGAAATTAAAAAAAAACAAACAAACAAAAAAACAAAGGGAAAAAGAAAGGAGAGAGAGAGAGAGAGAGAGAGAGAGAGAGAGAGAGAGAGAGAGAGAGAGAGAGAGAGAGAGAGAGAGAGAGATTCGGATTCGGATGTTTTATTGAAAAAAGGCCATTGGTCCATTTCAACATATAAAATAGCATCAAAATAGCAACAAAAAAGTCGTTTGAAATTATCAACTACATGAACGAAATACCGACATGGACAGATGATCGATTATATTCAAGAACAAAAGTAAAAACAGACGTAACGCGAGATGACATACAAATGGGCGACTCACACGGACATGCATAATACTGTACCATTTACATTACCGCACACAATGACAACGAATAATAATGCTATTACTACAGAATGTACTCCTCTCTCCAACTCCCACATATAATGCACAGATTACTTTCTCTATCGCACCATATATGAAGGCACTATACAAACTGCAATAGTGTGAACCGAGATATTTATGTTACAGCACATACAGCTAGTATGACAGACTAGAAGACAATGCGGGGTTGCTCAGCTGGAGTTGATTTTATTTGTACGTTAGTCAGCCCTGTTTATGACGACACGACCCGGAAGTAGTTTTAGTACCGAAATACATGCAAATATTATTACATCTCCCCCTTTTTTTATGGACATACTGCACTAGCGAAATGTGCCGATTTATTATAGATTAAAGTTTATGTATAACCGAAGGAGAGATATTACTCAAAACATAATGTTCCGAAAGTCTTTCTTTTCTTTTCTTTCCTTTTCTTTTACATTTCTTCAATCAGGCGTTGCGGGCGTCGGACTGGACGTCCACTTCTTGTTTGGGCCAGAGGATGCGCTTGGTTTACGCCTGGAAGTCTTGGATGTACAGGTGCAGCAACAACTGAGGGTTGTGGAGAAAGCGGTCTGGACTGGACTGCTGGCTGGATAGCAACAGGCATAGTTGCTGGCTTAGTAGGACCAGACAGCTGTACAGCTGTGTTCAGAACAGGATGCACTTGAATGTTCGGCTGAGGAACGATTGATGGTTTAGCTGTTGTAGACGGTTTGATGTGCCAGCGGTTTCTTCTGAACAAACCATTTCCGGTGTCCACCATGTAGGATCGAGGGTCACACTGTCGAACAACAACAGCAGGATTTCCCCAATATTTATCTTGAGGGAGCTTTTGGAGGACCACTTCTCCAGGACGGAGAGGGCGAAGTGTAGAAGTGCCGTGACGTTTGTCATAGTGAACTTTGTTGGCACGCTTTTGCTTACTGTCACGGACAGCAACGGCTTCTTTGTTGATCAAGTGGGGCTCAAGGTTTTGAGGGAGCACAGGAAGAGTTGTGCGAAGGGGACGACCCATTAACAGTTCAGCAGGACTGACACCTGTAGGGACAGTAGGAGTAGCTCTATGGGTCAAGAGAGCTAGAAAGTGGTCTTTCTGGGATAGGATCTTCTTCGCCTCACGAACGGCACGCTCTGCTTCTCCGTTGGCTTGAGGGAAATACGGAGAGCTGGTAACATGCTGGAAGTTCCACTGCGCTGCAAACAACTTGAAATCTGTAGCAGTGAACTGACGGCCATTATCAGTGACAAGTACTTCAGGGATACCATGATGAGCGAAGATGTTTTTCAATCTGCCTATGACCATGTCGGTGGTGATTCGGGGCATATAGGCAATTTCAAGATACCGACTGTAGTAGTCGACAAGGACGAGATAATGCGAACCTTCATGTTCACATAGGTCAGCAGCCACTCTTTGAAAGGGACGCTCCGGCAGGGGAGTAGGGCAAAGTGGCTCTTTTTGCTGTGATGGCTGGTGTTCTTCACAAAAGTGGCAGTTGCGAACAACGCGGACAATGTCTTTCGAAATACCAGGCCACCAAACAGATGAAGCTGCTCTTTCTCGGCATTTGGTAATACCAAGATGACCGGCATGGATTGTGTTGAGAATTTCTTCTCGCAGCTTGTCTGGAATGACGATTCTTGATGCTCTGATGAGTAGACCATCCTTGACACTGAGCTCGCTTCTAACCGCATGCAATTCTCTAACTGCAGGGTTGACTTCTTGGATTGAAGCTGGCCATCCATTTGTTGTGTAGGAAATAGCCGCTTGAAGAACTCTGTCTTCACTGGTGTAAGCTGCAATCTGTCGTAGCTTTTCATCTGAGGCGGGCCACGCCTGACGAACAGAATCCACATAGACTTGGACTTCTTCCTCAAGCTCAGTGATAGCATTTACTTGCTGCTGGGAAACGGCCTGTTGAGGGCTTCGCGACAAAGTGTCGGCAATCACCAAACTCTTGCCAGGAGAGTAGATGGCTATCGGGTTGAATCGTCGCAACCTCATGAGGAGACGCTGACAGCGAAGGGGTGCATCTTGCAAGTCCTTGGTATTGATCAGGGGAACCAGGGGCTTGTGATCAGTCTCAAGAGTAAAAGTCTCAAGGCCAACAAGATACCTTGAAAACTTCTCGCAGGCCCACACTGCGGCCAGGCACTCTTTCTCAATTTGTGCATAGGAGCGCTCAGCAGTGGTCAGGGTACGAGAACAGTACGCCACAGGACGTAGACTGGCATCATGCTGCTGCAGTAACACTGAGCCAAGGCCGTAACTGCTGGCATCGCTACTGACCACAGTGGGCTTGTTAACGTCAAAGAAGGCAAGTGACGTTGCTTCAGAAATAGCATCTTTGGCAGCTTTGAAAGCTTGTTTCTGGGACTCCTGCCAGGTCCATTCACAATCTTTTTCTAGCAGCTGAGTGACAGGACGAAGCGTAGTTGACATGTTTGGAACGAAACGACCAAGAAAGTTCATCATGCCCAAGATACATTTGAGTTCCGTCACGTTAGTCGGATCTGGCATGTTGCGGATTGCTGCTACTTTCTCTTCGTCTGGACGAACACCATCACCACTAATGCGATGACCAAGAAATTCTATTTCAGTTTTCCGAAACTCAGACTTCTCCTTGTTCAGCTTCAGGTTAACATCATTCAGGCGCTTCAGGACTTGATCAAGGTGACGTTCATGCTCTTCAGGATTGGCACTGTGAATGAGGACGTCATCGAAAAAGCAAATGACGTTACTAATGCCTTGGAGGATTTCTTCCATCTTGCGTTGGAAAATCTCAGGCGCTGAAGTGATTCCAAAAGGAAGTCTCTTATAAAAGAAACGGCCAAAAGGACTGATGAAGGTTGTCAACTTAGCGCTTTCAAGGTCTAGAGGAATCTGCCAGAATCCCGATGTGGCATC
This sequence comes from Oncomelania hupensis, assembly GCA_036898135.1. Lineage (NCBI taxonomy): Eukaryota > Metazoa > Mollusca > Gastropoda > Littorinimorpha > Pomatiopsidae > Oncomelania > Oncomelania hupensis. The sequence goes on along the minus strand of CM072513.1, from coordinate 96,083,965 downwards.
AAGCTTAGAAAATATTTTGGATCCGTTGAGCTTGTGCAGTATATCTTCAAGTGTTGGGATCATGTAGCGTTCACGCTTGACAGCAACATTGAGCTTCTTCAAATCAGTACATATGCGTACAGCTCCGGACTTTTTCAAAACCGCCACCATAGGTGAGCACCAGTCAGTGGGGTCAGTGATTTCCTCAATCACGTCAGCTTGTTTCATACGTTGCAATTCAGCTTTGACTTTTTCAAGCAAAGGGATAGGGACTCGCCTTGCTGTTGGTAAGCTGTAAGGCTCAGCATCTTCCTTCAGTTGAATCTTGACAGGTGTACAACGTACAGGCTGGTCATCAATGTCGCCAAACAGTGGAAGGACGGAAGATGGAGTGACATCATCAATACGCTGGATGAGGCCTAACTGACACGCTGCTGATCTTCCAAGAAGATTTTCACTATGAGTGTTCACAACAAAGAATTTCATCTTGAAGTCTCCTTTCTTCGTCTTCACAACTGTAGTGAACTCGCCTTTGCAGTCAAGCTTTCCACCGGGGCTGGTAAAAACTGCATTGGTCGGCTGGAGTTTTGGTCTCCAGTACAGTTGATCATACTCTGCAGTCGATAGGATGGAGACATCGGCACCTGAATCAATCTTGAATCGAACAGGGGTATCACACATATTCAAATGAATAAACCAAGGGGGTTCATTTCTGTTAGTGTTTATAATAGCACCAAGCCTGTAAGTAGGCTGATCGGCGTTGACAACAGAATCGGCTCCTCGGTAATATGTAGGAATGTTGACTGAGTCTGCACTGACTAAGGACGACGCCTCAACAGAGCTGACATTGGAGCGCGATTTGCGACAAACAGCACTAAAATGTCCGTACTTGCGACAGCTCATGCAAGTCTTGCCTCTAGCAGGACAGTCTTGCTTGTTTCTATGCACTGGGTAGCCACAGTTGCCACACATCTGACTACTGTCATTGCCACCACGTGACGGTCGAGCACCACCATCACGGTTGAAACGACGACCACGAGAACCACGTTGACCTTGACCACCACGACCACTCTGATATTGTTTGTTGTAGCCACCACCACTGCTTTTGGGGTGTACGTTGCTATGCACTGCATCCAGTACTGCCCGTTGTTCACCAAGCTGAGACTTGACCTGCTCATACTGCCTTGCCTGGGAGATAGCCTGCTGAAGAGTCAAATCTGGTTGCAGTTGAAGTCGCTCAGACAGCTCACGATCACGCAGACCAACAACAAGTCTGTCACGAATCACTGTCTCTTTCTCAGCAAAACTGGCATGCTCAGCCAAGTCATAAAGGGCACGAACGAAAGTTTCTACATTTTCACCGGCTGCTTGAGCACGTTGGTGAAATCTTGCACGTTCATGGATAATGTTGACTCTAGGGTTGAAGTGGTTGTCAAACATGGTGATCACGTCTTCAAAAGTTGTCAAAAGTGGATCAGGAGGATCTGCGTCATCTCTTCTTTCTGTTACGATCTTGAAGGTGCTATAAATCTTCTCTGCCTCATCGCCCATGGCGTAAATGAGAGCACTAACCTGAATATCAAAGCTTTCACCTGAAAGTTTGGACGCTGTTCTGTATCTGCAGAACCGTTGTCGCCACGTCGGCCATGTTTCAGGGTGAGAAAAATCAAAACGTTGAGGTGGTTTGAAGGACATCTTGAATCTAGCACAAATCTACACAAGAAATGGTGTCAAAGTCCACAGAGGAAGCACCACGTGAATCAGAATTCACAGAAACTGTTGCAAGGTTCCACTAAATGGAAAGCACTGCAGTAACTGCCATCTGAAATCGGAACAAGGTCGTTACAACGATCGGTCAGTGTGCACAAGGTCAGCACTGGATAGATCTAGATCTATTCACAAATCTGAAAATGTCCTCACATTCCAACAAATTTACCACCTCGGCTGGAACTACCGCTGCCACCATGCAATAGTGTGAACCGAGATATTTATGTTACAGCACATACAGCTAGTATGACAGACTAGAAGACAATGCGGGGTTGCTCAGCTGGAGTTGATTTTATTTGTACGTTAGTCAGCCCTGTTTATGACGACACGACCCGGAAGTAGTTTTAGTACCGAAATACATGCAAATATTATTACACAAACACTTGAAAATTGAAAATAGCCAACCACATCACAACAAAACTCATCTCATACGCACATTCGCACATGGAGGACATATGTACACATACAAACATACACACATACATACACATATATACATACACACACATATATACACACATATATACACACATATATATATACACACACATATATATATATCATATATATAAACACACCAATGAACACCATTTATGCACAGAGGCGAGAGAGGCCTTCCTAACAGTTAACAACACGACAAAATAGTAACAGCATGTGCATAGACACATATGAAAATGTAGATAACATTTTAATGCACACACACAAAAAAAAAAAAAAAAAAAAAAAAAAAAAAACGTACATTATCTACTTCTATATTAGAATTCATCACTGTCCTTTGGCGTCATCATCATCGTTATTATCGCATAAAATCTCAACTCACTCACTCTCTCTTCCTCTCTCTCTCTCTCTCACACTCTCTCTCTCTCTCTCTGTAGGTTCTTCGGTCCTTGAAGATTATCGCACACATTAACACATATGCTATACACATATACGCATGCTCACATACGCGACTTCTTAATTTTCTTCTCAGATACAATTAGGTGGTGGGGAAAGGGTGCGGGACTATGGGATATGGGTTCAGGAAATCAAATCAAACAGCCTCTTGATCATGCCGTTGGAAACATTTGAACAAAAACCATGATAATTGTCTTAATTTGTTGGCATTTGTAGTTGACATTGTACATGCAAACTGCCAACTATGGTTATGCTGTTGTACATTTCGAAGAAAGTTCGGTCGTAGCTGTTCATAGCCTGGACAACTATACAACATGTGAACCTCATCATCTACAGCATCTGGACAGAACGGACAGCTGTTGTCTACAAGCTGACCAGGTTTCAGGTATCTGTTTTTGTGGACTCTAAGGTTGCTTATGCCTAATCTAAACCTGATTAAAGCATCCTTAAAGCTTTTTATCCAGATACAGTCAATGTAAGTCTCGAGGGAAGCACTGTGCTTAAAAGCTGTATACACATCATATCTCTGGCTTGAGCTTAAAGCGCTGTTCCACTCCTGCCTATACATGTCAATGAGTCTCTGTTTGAATAACAACATAAAGTTTTTAACATTGCCTACACCCTGATTTGTCCATACATGTCCGAAGCCGGACTGAAACAGAAGCGTCTTCATTTTGGTCACCCAGTTGACTTTACCGCTCTGGTCTAATGTCATGAGCATTTCATAGGCCTGTCTAGGGAGCCTACCGATGTCCATCCCAATCAGTCTAAACCAGAATTTCACTGCCCTAACATTGTGCATAATTGCCAGAGGGTATCGACCTAGCTCGCCGTACACGAGTTTATTTGGTGTTCTAGTTGCGACGTTCAACACTCTTTTGCAGGCAAGCAAGTGAATTTTTTCCGTTGGATCCTTTTCGAAGTCAACTAGGGGTCCCCATACTTCAGATGCATATGAAATGACAGGCTGGACCATTGAGTCAAAGATTTTGAAGAATGTCCGGGTTGCCATTTGCTGCATGCGATTATGCGCTTTCAAAATATCAAACACAGCTTTTCTACCTTTGGACGCGAGATACCTGGCTGCCTCAATGCTACTCATGGTAGTGGTGAACTTGTAACCTAGATATACGTAGTTGTTGACAACCTCTAGCATTTGACCACCAACAGACCATTTCTCGTACCTACTTAAGTATCCCCCATGTCTGAAAACCATTATTTTACTTTTGTCACTGTTTATGATGAGATCAAGATCCCGACACATGCCGAAGAGGAGATTAAGCTGATTCTGTAAGCCAGTAGGTGAACACGCCAACAGAGCTATATCGTCCGCGAACAATAATATTAGCAGTTCTAGCAGCCCTGGCACTAACTGTACACCGTGTCTACCATGGATCGAAATCCTTGCTGCTACCTCATTTATGATGACTGAGAACAAGGTGGGGCTGAGGACACAGCCTTGTCTTAGTCCTTTGGGGCAATCAAACATCTCAGAGAGTTCACTGTTGCTGTTTGCTCGAACGCATGAGACTACGCTGCTGTAAATCGCTTGGATTGCCTTCAAAAACTCAGAGGATATACCTGCTCTCGATAAAGTATCAAAAAGGGTACTTCTTTTGACCGAGTCAAATGCTTTCCTCAGGTCTATGAAGGCTACATATAACTTCCCTCCTTTTTTAGACAGGTATTTCTGCGTAACTGCATAAAGAGTAAACACGTGGTCGCATGTAGTATATCCTTTTCTGAATCCTGCCTGAGACTCGTGTATTTTTTTGTTACTCTCAAGCCATCCATAAAGTCTGTTGTTCAGTATAGAAGTGTAACATTTACCAAGAATGCTCAGGAGTGATATACCTCTATAATTGTCTGTGTTTTGTACGTCACCTTTCTTGTGTATTGGTACTATAATTGCCTGTGACCATGAATCTGGATACTGGCCACCTCTAAACACCTGGTTGAACAAAAGTATTAAAAACGGTACGACGTCACTTTCCGCTTCTTTGAGCATTTCTGGGACAACTCCGTCAAGACCACCCGACTTGCCTGTTTTTAGTCTTCGAATACTCTCTCGTACTTCCTCTTCAGAAATGTTACTATCTAAGATCTCAATACTTGGCAATTCGTACTTTGCGTTATCTGTTTCTGAGTTTACCTCTTCGCCAGACTCAAATACTTTCATGAAATGATCTCGCCACTGTTCTTTTGTTATGCTATTTCTGACTGTTCGTTTCTTAATCGTGCTACACGATGACCTTAGTTCTTTCCAAAATTCACTTGGATTATTTATCAAAGCTTCTAAAATCTTGGCCTTCGAAGTTTTAAAAGATTGCTTCTTTTTTCTTAACAGCACTTTGTACTCATGCCTGGCTTTCACGTAAAGTTCCCGATCTTCGTTCTGCTTTGAGCGTTTGTATTTTCGCAACATTGATCTCGCGTTCCGTCTATTTTGAAAACATTCTGTATCGAACCATTTCTGTGTTAGTCTAGTCGCCTCACCTACTTTAACTTTTTTCGCCATACATTGGCTTGCTGTTTTCAAACAGTCTACGAGAGTCTCTAGTGAGTTACACATGTTCTCCGGCATGCCATCAAGTGCTTCATGTAATTTCTGTTGGATCTGTCCGCTCTTCAGTCTCCTACGGTACTCATCTGTTTTGGATTTGTCCCATATCAGCTTCTGAGCCCATGTTGTTTTGACTACAGTGGTTTGGGCTACGTGTCCTATATTCATTTGCAAGGTTACTGGTCGGTGATCAGTGTCAACAAAACTGCTGTCCACACTCAGCTTGGTCAGTAACGAGCTTGTGCAGAGCTCGCTCGACAGGATAAACAGATCGATAACACTAGCGCCTTGTTTGGAGATAAAAGTGACACTGTCGTCAAAGTCAAAATCTACAGCGCCATTCAGGATTGAGCAGTTAATTGCATCGCACAAGCACAAGAGTTGGTTACCAAATGTATTGATCGTAGGGTCTTGTGATGATCTAGCTACGCAATATTCACTTTCGCCACTAGCTCTGAGGTCTGTGTCCATCGTTCTACTATTTCTATCAGCTGTGCGGGCGTTGAGATCGCCACTCACAAGTAAGTAACAATCACCTCTAGTCTGCAGGTCTAAAATACATTGCTCAAGGAGCTCTATGCCACGAGGGTTCCCTGGAACTGTTTCATCATATGCAGGTGAGTCTACGGGCGGTATATAACAAAATATACATATTAGGGGTTTTGACAACGATGCCCACTGAGCTTGCATCTCCAGAACTACTAAGTTGTCAATATTCACCTGAATGCGATAAAAGTACTGTGAGATGGATTTCCTGACCAAGACCATCGTCCCGCCACTACGTCTACCTTGCGTACTAAGCTTCTTTGCTGGTGCCTGATATACGTCAAACTGAGGTAACGAGTTCAACTGGAAATTGTCTTGAACAAACGTTTCTGTTATACAGATGACGTCATGCAGCTCTAAGATATTCATAAAATCTGTGTTGTTTACTTTCGCAGCAAGACCATTAACGTTAAAATTTAAAAACTTCACACTGCTGTTGTTGATGGACCGGCCACATCCTCATTTATCAAATTCTAGTGACGCAGGTGCTCGAGGTGTACCATGCAGACTGTTGAAATGTAGCTGTTGCTGTCGCATGCGCCGAGTCACTACTCTATCATTGGGCGCCTGCTGCTCAGCATTGGCTCGTCCGCTACGCTCGTTGTCAGCTGAAGGGAGATCCCACTGCCCTGAGAATGACGTCTGAGATAACCCTAATACAGGAGAAGACTCCAGGTCAAGGGCCCAATCTGCTAATTCAGGTTCCGGGATTTTTTCCTGGCCGTCAAGTCGAGCTGAACCGAGCAGTGTTCTCTCCCACCCGCCCATCGCTTCAACACGCAATCCTTTGTCTGTGTCTTGTGTATTGGCATGATGATTCTGGTCCACCGAGAGGCCGCTGTAACTGCCATTGCTGCCACTGGTTTCTGACGTCCTGGCTACTGCGCTTTCCGTGATTGTAGTGCTGCCATGATCTCGACCGTCTGAAGTGGCCGCCTTCTTCCATTGTCCTTGCATGTCTCCTGTCGTCTGATGATCACTATTCTGTTCCGATGTATGTGAGGCTTCAGGGCGAGACAACGTAGCATTAATTGTGTTGGCAACTTTGGAACCACTACCATTACTATCGTGAGTATCTTGATTGGGCTGGTTTCTACCTCTGGCTGGAACAATTCTGCCATTCTTCAAGACACCCGAGATACCGCGGTTCCGCAAGTCCTGCATCTTCTCCTGTTGGTGTGGTGTGAGGTCCGCGCTGACTCTGATGTTGTCCACTAGCATGGCTTTACGTGCGACTTGGTCATTCATCACTTTCATTGTGACGTCAAACCTAAGAAACTGTGTAATAATTGGTCTCGGTTGGTTTCCTCTCCTGCCCACCCGATAAGTATCCAGGATCATGTCGCTGGTGTACTTGTCCGTATCAGAGGTGTACTTGTTTAGTGTTTGTACCACTGTATTCCTCAGTGACTGCGTTGTCTCGCCGGGCTCTTCCCTGATTCCGTTGATCTTCACGTTCTTACGTCTCGCCGTCGCCTCATTGCGCTGAACACTTGTTTGCAATTTGTCCATATATTCCTCAGTAGCTTGCAATTTTTTGGTCAGTTGCTGAATACTGTCCCTGTTAGTATGAACACCCTCACACACGCTGTTGAGTCTTTGTTTGATGTAGTTCATGTCCTGAATCATGGCTTGTTGTACAAAGTTCAGCTGCCGGGAGAAGGCTTCATTCTGTCGCTGCACGTCGCTCATGGCGGCCTTAATCTGTTGTGACAGACGCTGAAAATCGTTGGCAGTGTTGGTCTCCGTGCTATTGTTGGCCATGTCTGATTGCGTAGGGCCAGGGTTACTCTCTACATCACCATCACGCAGCAACAGGGTGTTCAGATTCAGTGATGCAGGGGTGGTTGCTGCAGTCTGGCAAATGTCAAATGTTGCTAAAGTGTGTACATTTGTTTGCAAAGTCTGATGGCTAATGCTGCCAGTCGCCAAACATAGGCAAACACTTTGAACCGGTTTCAACTTGCAACAGCCAAAGGAGGTCAGGTAGAACGCAACAGAAACGAAGAAAGCAGTTTCCAATCTGTTGCGAGGGGTAATAACTCTGCAGTGCATTTTCCTTGCCGCATCTCCCCTTGCTTTCATAAAGCAGTTAAATACACTTACAAAGGTTCCGCACGTCGCACGAAAATACTGGTTATTCACGGGCATTTTGTAGTCAAGTTAATCAACTTGGTAATTAGCCTGGATGTAATCGTGAGTACTTCTCAAGTCCTTTCAGTGTTCCTTGCCGCATCTGATGAAGAGAGAGGAAGGGGGAGGGGGGGGGGGGTAAGGAGGGATTGTCCTTTTATAACTATATTTCGATCGAAGATAACGCAATGTCCACTTTCATTTTTTTAAAGACGAACATTAGAAATAAAGACGTTTGCCGTTATAGCTGTAATACATAACACAGTCCTCAGTCTCTCCTTCAAAACTGCTTCAGCGGTCAAACGAGGCTACATGTTTCTTTTTAAAAGTATCCAGTACAGGAAAGTCACCACACAGTCCAATACATAAGCACATCACAGTAGAGTAGAAAATTGATCACTGCTTGATATTGCCAGAGCTCACTAGATACGTCCTCACCCAACGAAGGTCGAAAGCAGAATGAGAGAGAGAGAGAGAGAGAGAGAGAGAGAGAGAGAGAGAGAGAGAGAGAGAGAGAGAGAGAGAGTATTCTTGCTTATGCAGTTTACTAGCATTGTCTCGTCAATATCTTGTTCAATTAGCCCAGTGTAACAGAATTACCTGACATTGTGTTTCTAGTCCCATAATTATTGCTTCATTAAGTCCAATTTATTTTAGTCCATCTATAATCTCAAATCTTATAAGGTCCAGGATAATATTATTTAATTTCGGTCCCATTTTCAAAGGCGAAACAACCACAACCTAAAGTAAAATTCTCTCTCTAAAATCTCAAACCAAAGATCGCATTTTCCCATTGCATAATGGGAACTCTTCATACTTAAATAAGAGCCAGGTTACTGATGGAATTTGATTAAATTAAAAATGTGTGCGTTGCAAGTATTAGCCTCTGTGACGATAATTAAAATGATTTTACGTTGTAAATTACAACAAAAACGTTTTTGTTTAGAATTACTTCCCTAGACATGGGAGCAATCATTGTATGTTACTGTAAAGTTCAGCTATGGTGCATATTTCTTACCATTATGGATTTTTTAGAATGCAAAATGATTACAATTTAATATTAGGTTTACAAATGTCATACTGATTGTAATTATTGATTACATTTTTTGTTATCTCCGTAAATATAATTTGCAATAATTACTGCTCCCTTACATTCCTGTCGACAAGATACACAAACCAATAGTTGAGCAAGCCAGCGTGCCGATTTTTAGCACTCTTCTCACATTTCTGCAGGCATGGATGGCGACGATCTTGATTTCGGGACATCAAAGACAAGGGTTTGTGCTTACAAGTATACAGTTCAAAGAAATTGGGCATAGTAGCTGAAAAGCATTGTTTCACCGAACTTGAGCTTGAATTTATAGTTCTGCAAAATCTCTCTCTCTCTCTCTCTCTCTCTCTCTCTCTCTCTCTCTCTCTCTCTCTCTCTCTCTCTCTCTCTCTCCGTTTGTTTGTGTTTCCTGTATTTTCTCATCTGTGTAATTATTTATTTAATATATAATAGAATACCCACTGCAGTTCGTTGTTGTGAGTACTGCACTAGCTGAGCTCAAGTCTATTTGTAAACATATGTGTCCATATTTATAGTTTAGTTTAGTTTGGAGGGACTTGTATAAGCCTCGCTGCTTTTTGAATGTCCCTTTTATTTTGGCCATTTTTACTTGTCCGGTTCCATTTGCGGTTGTTAGGGGAATACTAAAGATAGTATGCTAATTAGTCATCATACTCAAATTTTGATTTCTGTATGGAAATTACCTTTTCCAGAAGATTTTTAAAAGTGTTCAGGTTGTTAGCTCTTTTAGTATCAACTGGCAATTTATTCCATATGGGTGCAACTCTGTAGGAGAATGAGTATTTTCTTTTGTTTGTGCGGCAATGTCTTATAAGAATATTGTCCTGTGAGTTTCTTGTTCTAGAGTTAGTATTCAACTGAAACAAAGTGTTAACATCAATGTTGTCAATCCCATTAAAAATCTTGTAAGTCTGGATCAGGTCACCTCTCAATCTTCTAAATTTCAGAGAGGGCAAATCCAAAACTCTCAATCTCTCTGAGTATGGCAATTGTCTCAGCGATTTAATCATCCGAGTCGCTCTTCTTTGTACTCTCTCCAAAGCAGATGACTGCTTCTTAAGATACGGAAACCATATCACATTCGCATATTCAAGATGTGGCCTTACATGCGATTTATACAGGCGGGTTAAGGTATCACTATCCAAGTAAGTAAAAGATCGGCGTATGATACCGAGCATTTTATTAGCCTTGGAAATTGCATTGTTTATGTGTTTATCAAAGTTTAGGTTTGTATCAAAAGTAACCCCCAAATCTTTTTCCTCACTATTATGGTCAATCGTCACTCTGTCATCATCTGTGGTCATCAAATAGTCATGTCCAGGATTTTTCTTACCCATATGGAGTACGTTACATTTTGATGCATTAAAATGCAATTGCCAGGTATCTGACCAACTCAGAAGACTATCTATATCTTTTTGTAATTTATCGCACTTAGATGTCACATTATATAGTTTAGTGTCATCTGCAAAAATGCTACAATTACTAGATACTTTGTCAGGTAAGTCGTTTATAAAAATTGTAAAAAGAATGGGACCCAAAATACTGCCTTGTGGTATACCACTCAGAACTGGCTCGTTACCTGAGAAATAATTTCCAACTCTGACACGCTGGGTTCTTCCTTCCAGAAAGCACTTAAGAGTTAATCCATTGTAAATACGTGCCCAGTGATCCCGTAAGATTTTAGTTTTTAAAACTAAAAGTCTTGCATGAGGTACAGAGTCAAATGCCTTGAGAAAGTCCAAGTAAAGCACATCAAAACTCTCCCCACTGTCAAACATTTTCGTAAAGTCTTCCATTACCTGCAAGAGTTGCGTCACACATGACCTACCTTTACGAAAACCATGCTGGCATTCTGTGTACAGAGAGCAAAGAGTCATATGGTTAACGATAGCATCTCTGACAAATGATTCAAGCACTTTACATAAAATACAAGTTAAACTGACAGGTCTATAGTTTCCTGCATCACTTCTACTGCCTTTTTTTTAAATAAGGCGGTGACATTGGCTCTTCTCCAGTCCAATGGTACAACTCCCTCCTCTAAGGACTTATTAAAAAGTTGGCAAAGTGGTACTGATAACTCTTTACTTGCTTCTTTTAAGACTCTGGACGGTATACCATCTGGGCCAAAAGCCTTACTTGGATCTAACTTGCTCAACTTCTCCTGAACTGCTTTCGGAGTTATAAGAACTTCAGTTAAAGTAACATTGTCAGATCTAGATGCAAGGTCTAAAAATGGTAAATTATTTAGATCCTCCTGAGTAAAAA
>CM072513.1:95960246-96067746 GCA_036898135.1 Oncomelania hupensis | reverse complement strand
GAAAACCCTGGGGCCACCCAGCGCGACGAAACATTTTCAGAAGACTGGAAACCATGTGAACCAGATCCAAGGGAGCCAGACGAGCCAGAGACAGACGGACTCCACGCCTCCTCCCAGGGAAGGGCACTCAAGAGGCTGTTTTATCTGCAACGCTACAGACCACAGAGCTGCCAGCTGCCCTCAAAGCAGAAATAGCGGACAGCGGAGCAGTACGGACAATGCAGCGGCGGGCAACCGGCAGAGGCGGTTCTCCAATCAACGGCAAAACAGTAGATCTGACCATCAAGTGTGCGGCGGGAGCGTCATTCTTCCGAGTGAGACCAAGCGCACAGCTACTCCTGCGGACGTGCAAGAGTGCATGACCGATGGCCAACTTCTTCTTGCCAACGGAAAATCCATCCCCGTCGTCGCCAGCGCAGCTGTGACCGTCCAGAACATGCCTGTTTCAAAGGGACGCGTCGGAAATCATGAAGTGACTGTCTTAAGAGACTCTGGCTGCAGTGGGGTCATCGTCAGAGAAGACTTAATCGCTAAAGAACAGTTCACTGGCGATTCAAAATGGACACTTATGGCCGACAGCAAATGTGTGAGAGCGCCAGTTGCGAAGATTCATGTCAACACCCCTTTCTACATAGGCGAAGTCGAAGCGGTTTGCCTGAAGAAGCCGCTGTATGATTTGATGATCGGGAATATCGACGGCGCGAGACGACCCGACGACCCCGATCCAGAGTGGAGTCCTGCCTCAACTCAACACGTCGAAGTTGTGGAGGAGGATCCATTGCCATTTCCCGATGGAGACCTTACAGAGCTGCTACGGGACAATGTGGTTACTCCGGCTCAGCCCTGCCGACCAGAGATCGTCGGTGCTGTTACTACCAGGGCCCAGGCCAAGAGAGACAAGACGTCTACGCCACTGAAGGTCGCCGACAACTCCAAAGCTGCCATCGTGGACAGAGATAAGCTGATCCAGCTCCAGGAAGCTGATAGTACTTTAAACAAGTACAGGAACCGCCAAGACCACGTGACCAAAGGCAGTGGTACGGTCTACTTTGAGGTGAAGGCCAAGATCTTGTACCGAATCTTCCAGCACCCGAGGGTCAATGGAGGGAAACCACTACGTCAAGTATTGGTACCGTTACCCCTAAGGCGCCAAGTGATGGAAGTAGCTCATGACTCTATCATGGGAGGTCACCTAGGCATCAGAAAGACGTCAGACAGAATCCAGGCGGTATTCTACTGGCCAGGGCTTCATGCGGACGTCAGCCGTTTCTGCCGATCGTGTGACATTTGCCAGAAGACCATACCTCGAGGAAGGGTCCCGAAAGTGCCTATGCAGAGGATGCCTCTGATCGACCGACCTTTCAAGAGGGTGGCCTTAGACTTAATCGGCGAAATAAGACCTCCGAGTGAAGAAGGTCATCGGTGGGTACTGACTTTAGTGGACTATGCGACTCGGTACCCAGAAGCAGTGCCACTGAAGAAGATTGACACTGAAACTGTAGCAGAGGCACTGGTGGACATGTTCAGTAGACTTGGAGTGCCTGAAGAAATTCTGACAGACCTCGGGACACAGTTCGTCTCTGACTGTATGAAGGAGGTCAACAGACTGCTGAGCATCCGGCATTTGACTACGACACCCTACCATCCGATGTGCAACGGGCTTGTCGAGAAGTTCAATGCTACGCTGAAGTCTACCCTGAAGAAACTGTGCAGCGAGCAGCCCAGACAATGGCATCGCTACATCAACGCCCTACTTTTCGCCTACAGAGAAGTACCGCAGGAGTCCACCGGCTTTTCTCCGTTCGAGCTGCTGTACGGGAGAACCATCAGAGGGCCGATGCACATCCTGAAAGAACTGTGGACGAAAGAAGTAGACACCCCAGAGGTGAAGAACAGTTACCAGTACGTGTTTGAGCTACGGGAGAAGCTGGAGCAGACTCTCGAGATAGCCAGAGAAAACCTGAAGAAGTCCCAAGACTGTGGAAAGCACTACTACGATCGTAGGGCTGTGAACAGGAAGTTCAAACCTGGCAACAAAGTGCTGGTGCTGCTACCTACCGATCATAATAAGTTGCTGATGCAGTGGAAAGGCCCGTACGAAGTGGAGACCGTGGTGGGGATCAACGACTACAAGGTGAAGGTCGGCCAGCATTCCAAGATATACCACGCCAACCTCCTTAAGCTGTACGTGGAAAGGCCAACAGAGACTGTGCACGCAGCCACAGCAGCTGTGACCGACGACAGCTTTGACAGCGAAGAACTGTTGGAACTGGGAGACTTCCACAGCAGAGAAGGCATCGATGATGTTAAGCTAGGACCGAGCTTGACGGAAGGTCAAAAGTTGGAGCTCAAGGACCTTATGGGCGAGTTTCCCCATAGCTTCAGCGATGTCCCTGGCTCTACAACTTTGGTCGAACATGAAGTCCACACCCAGACCTGGACGGAGCATCTGCAGACCTTGAGGGAGCCGTTCCACCGTCCCGCAGAAGCCAACCTGACCGTGAGACCCAGCAAATGCATCCTGGGAGCTGACAACGTCGACTGCGTCGGACATCCGATGGAAGAAGGAGACAACGGAGGACGCACTGATTCCAGGGAAGCCCACGTGATCATCGTCTTTGACCCTGGGCCGATGACGACCGCAACTGACGACGGCGTCGTTTCCTTGCGAATGAAAGAACATTGACTGTGTAGACGAACTAAGAATATTGGTGATGACAGACTTGAAAATGAAAAACGTTGACTGGGTAAATGATCTGTGAACATTGACAGTATCCAGAAAGACTTGCAGATGAGAAACTTTGACTCTGTGTGAATGAACTGTGAACATTGACATTATCCAGACGGATTTGAAGATAAAAATCATTGACTCTGTGTGAATGAACTGAGAACGTTGATAGTGTTCAGACAGTCTGAAATAAGTTTTAATTCTGAACTTTGTTTGTGCATTACGTTTCAACGTTGTTGAAAGAAATTAGGTAAATTTCTTCTTGAGTGGGGGGTTATGTTACGTTGAAACGCGAATGATAATATGGCTGAAGCGTGTACGATAGATCTAATCGTTTCGATTTGCAAAGTATTCAATAATGGTGTTTATTTACCTTTGATTTGAGTTTGCATTGTTGTTAGGAGAGGCTTTGTATAACGTTGATAATTTGCGTTAGTCGATATTATTTGAGAATCTTCTGGATATGCGTGTTTACTCTTGATAGAAACTTCCCGATACATGTCGAAGCAAGAGGTCGTTCTGGAAGATATAAAAATATGTATTGACGTAAGTCAGTGATGACGATCTTTTATTCGATTGGTGGCAGTACGTCATTTTCTACCATGTACGAAATCTTTCCGGAAAAGAGAGAGGTTATTTAATCGTGTGCAGAGTCGCTGTTGAGAGAGTAAAGTTGTTGATAGTGATTTGGAGAGTTGCTGTGAAAGTTGTTGAGTTGAATTGAGAATTGTATGCAGTTGTTGATGTGTGCTGAATAAAAGTGGAAAACTTCATACGTCGACTTTGTGAATTGTATGCTGTTTGGACGGGCTGTGTGAATAAACGAATCTGAGTTACACAACTATCAGGAATTCAAGCATCGGGGCTGAATCAGATACTGATAGAAAACACCAACATCAAACTGAGTGTAACAAACTGGCAGTATGTTTTTCAATACAGGAGCTAATGCTACAGCTCATAATAAACTGTTACCATTGAGGTCAGGGTATGGCATTAGTCTCCTTGTGCAAAAATTACCCGTACGGAATCAAACGGGTGTGGGTTCGATCCACACTAGGGCGTGAAATATTTATCTTAGGTATGAGGCTTACCCAGTCACCACACCTACTACTTCAAATGAGAGAGAGATTACACACACACACACACACACATGCAAACTAGGTCTAGTCTGTGCACGCATGCATTCCATCTCACTGGCTTTAAAGATCCTGACACATGTCCTAGATGGGTGAATGCCAGACGCAGCAATACCCGCAGCGTGCACGTTATGTCCTAGATCCTATTTACCCTTTCCTGGGTGACACTTCTCTTTGCAGCTACGATGCTTTTGCTGAGAAAGCAGCCCAGGTTTACTCGCATGGGTAGCAATAAAAATAGAATTGTAAAACAAAACTGACGAAAATTGTAATAATAAATTTGCAAACCATATCAAAAAGAAAATTAAGTGCCCATCTTTTTTTTATTTTCTCTGTCTCTCTGCTTCCTATGATCCCTTCTGCCTCTCTGTGTGCTTCCCCCTTCCTCCCTCCCTCCCCCAATCTTTCATCTTGTTTTTCACACTGCCCCAACTTGTGTTTCTGAACTTTGACATGATTATTTTGGTGCTAACGCTACACAATATAGTTTGGTTTTTTTCTTACTGTGGGACCTGTTTAGTCCTTCACTAAATTGTTGTTTTTGTGGATTTGTGCTTTAGCTGAAACTCTTCTAGGAAAGATAAAAGCTTATTCTATCAATTCAGTATTTGATTGCAATAACGTTATGCTTGATTTTTTTTAAATTCATTTTTTTTGTTTGTTTAGGCGGGCACTGGTAGTCCACAAGATCGACCAAGCAAAGCGGTGTCTGGTTGGGGAGATGAAGCACCAAGAAAACCACGGTAAATTTTAACTGAAAAAAAAACAACACCGCCAAACTTTTTTTTTCCTCTGTCTACCCACCGCTTATCTCCTTGAAATGTTTGAAACAGTCAGAGATTGATTGTGTAGTGAAGGAATTGTTTTTGTTTTTGTCTTGCATTGTCTGATTCCACCCCAGTTTGAATGTTTGGCCAGTCTATTATAGTCAGGTCGCTTTACAGTTGTATGTTTTTTCAGAATGCTTCTATCTTTGTGTGCATGTGTCAGAATGCTTAATCTCTTTGTGTGTTTGTCACAATGCTTAATGTCTTTGTGTGTTTGTCACAATGCTTAATGTCTTTGTGTCTGCTTAGTTTGTGAGACTGGTTCATAGTTTGTGTGTGTTGTTATCTGCAACCAATTCTTCCTTACTCTGCATGGCGTTCTTCAAATGGGAATGCATCTTTATGCACAAGGGAGCTTGTTTTGTGAATGAACAAATACCATATTTTAGGGATTTATAAGATGATGCAGGTCACTAGATGCACACCCCAGCTTCCCTTGAAAAAAAAATCCAATTTCAACAATACATAAAAAGGCACAGCTTATTATAAGAGGCCCAAGAGAAATGATCCACAAAAGCAAACAAGATCAACATATAAAGAAACAAACTTTCATTCCTGGAGAAAAGTGCCAAAGAGAATGACAGCGCCAAAGAATATCAAAATGCATACACCTTTGAATTCAAATCCATACACACAAGCACAAACTCACATGACCCTTTCATCTTCTGAAAAGCCCTAAGAATCTGATCCTTGCAGTGTTGATTTGATTGTGAAACATTTATTAATGGCACCATGATCAAAATTGTCTTTTAGCATTTCAATAGATTTTGTGTTGCCATGGGCTGTTTCTGTAGGTTATATCCCGAAAATGATACTAATCTCAATCTGAGTGTCATAGGCTGTTCAGGACATGCACCTATGTACAGCCTGTGCTTGGCTCTTACTTTCAACTGAAATAAGTTCATTCTTAGAAGATGAGGGAAAGGGTGAAGAATTTATTTAAAATCATAGTTTTTAAAAAAAAATTGTTTCATTTCAACAGTTATTTGGTTTGTTTTTGTTTGTTATGTCGCTTTGTTTACACGTTTTGCCTTATTTTATAATACAAAGCTGAAATTTCATTTCACATTACTTCCCTTACAATACTACTTTATATATGCATGTGGGTGTTGCATGGTTAATATTTGCACGCATGCGTACATTTGCAATATGCTGTAAACTTTTTTTTTTTGTATATATTTATTATTATTCCTATCCTGTCCCATAACCCGAAGGTCGTAGGGGCACCACAGATGATCGCTTAACCAGCATACTTCATCTTTCTCTGTCCTCAGCAGCCCTCATGGCTTCGCTCAGTGTCAAACCAGTCCATTCTCGAATGTTGTCCTCCCACCTCTTTTTCGGTCTCCCCCTTCTTCTACCTCCTTGCACTGTGCCTTGCAGAATGGTCTTTGCAAGGCCTGATGATCTGGTGACGTGGCCATACCATCGGAGTTTCCGTTTCTTCACCACTGTGAGCAGGTCATCGTGTTGTCCAATGGCTTGTGTGATGGTCTGTCGGACTTCAACGTTGGTGATGTGTTGGGTATAGGAAATGCACAGAAGTCTTCTGTAGCACCTCATCTCCATGCTTTGTATTCTTCGTTGGAGATCTGCTGTGAGGGTCCATGCTTCGCAAGCATATAGGAAGATGGAGATGACCAGAGAGCGCAGCAGTCTTACTTTGGAATGTAGACTGATGGTTCTGTCTTTCCAAATGGGCTTCAACCTTGTCAGGGCAGCAGTTGTTTGTGCGATCCTGGAGAGGACTTCCTGTCGAGACCCATTGTCTGACACAATGGCTCCTAAATATTTGAAGCTGTGCACTGTGTTGAGGGATTGGACTTGTACTTTGATGTCCGTGTTGATGCCATTGGTGTTGTTGGTCATCATATTGGTCTTCTCTGCACTTATTTCCATTCCATAAGCTCTGGAGGTGGTGTCAAGCCTCTGTACAAGCTGTTCAAGTTCTTGTTCCTCTCCAGCCAATCCATCAATATCATCCGCAAAACGAAGATTGGAGATTGCTCTGCCCCCTATGCTGACTGTGCCTTCGTGATCTGCAAGAGCATCTGACATGATGCGCTCTAGGAAGATGTTGAAGAGTGTTGGAGAGAGTAGGCATCCTTGACGCACACCGATTGTTGTTCTGAACCAGTTCCCGATGACGCTGTTATGGAGGACTGCACTGGTAGCCTTGTCATACAGGCTTTTGATGACTTCTATAATTTTAGGGCTGATGTTGTACACTTTCATGGTTGCCCATAGAGCTGCATGCCAGACTTGGTCAAATGCCTTCTTGAAGTCTATGAACACATGATATAGATGTTGTTGGTGCTGTAGGTATTTCTCACAGATTATTCTGAGGTTGAAAATCTGTTCAGTGGTACTTCGCCCTGCCATGAATCCTGCTTGTTCTTCAGCTATGATTTGTTCAGCTTGTGGTTTCAACCTGTTGAGTATTATTTTCAGGAGGACCTTGCTGGGATGGCTGATGAGGCTGATGGTGCGGTAATTTTTACACTCCTGAAGGTTACCTTTTTTGGGAAGAGTGATGACAAGCGACTGGGTCCATGGTGTAGGCCATTCCCCACTCTGCCAGATCTTGTTACAGATAATGGTGAGAGCATCAGTCATCGCTTCTCCTCCTGCTTGTAGCAGTTCCGCTGGTATGTTGTCCACTCCCGCTGACTTCCCTTTCTTCAGCGATTGCACTGCTGCCTCAACTTCTTCCCGGAGAATTGGGAGGATTTCTTCTTCTTCTCTGCTCTCGGGACATGCTAGAACCGATGGGTCTCCATTTGGTGTATGGTTGTAAAGGTCAGAGCAGTACTCTGTCCATCTGTCCAAGACTTCTTGTTCTTCTGTAAAGGCGGCGATACACGGTAAGACTAGATCATATGATACCCGCATATGACTACGGAAATTCCCGGATCGGTAGGAATTGTCCTCAAGTCTTATCGATAGAGCATGTTCTATTTTTTCACGGCGCGATACGACAGTGGAGGTCAGACAGCCAATCAAAACAGCTATTTGATTGAACTCCAAGGTGAAGGTCAAACCGCGACCTACAAACTGAAAAATGGCAGACCTGTCGAAGCACCAAACAGGAATTTTGATTGAGTTGTACCATGAACATAGCTGCTTATGGGACACATCATTGCAGGTCTACAAAGACCAAGGGACCAGAAACCGCGCACTTTCATCAATACAGGCGCGGTTTCATGAAGCCTGCTAAATATTTTGCTGGATCGTAAGTGCAGCCGACAGTGTGATTTTTGTTGTCGTGTGACTCATGTCAATGAACGATATGAAAATAAAGAATCATATATTTGTGCAATGCATATTAATATTACTTAAAAAAAAATGTAATGACGTTTTGAAAAACAAGCGTCATCAATTTATCACGCGCTAACAACAATTGCTTTTGCAACTATTTAGATCTAGTTAGCCGTAGACTACGAGATGCCTTTATCGACAGGCTTATGACTCATACATACCGTGTATCAGCAAAGACATCAGATCTGCAGCGGCATATGCGGGTATCATAAGATCTAGTCTTACCGTGTATCGCTAGCTTTAGGCAAATGCCAGACTTGCTTTGGATAGTGGAGACTTTGGGCTGTTTAACACTTGTCAGCCGCTTCACAGTCTGGTAGGCCTTCTTGCTGTTGTTCTTGTTCAGATTGTTCTCTATTTCCTGGCATTGATCTTCTATCCAGTTCTCCTTTGCTGTGCGCATGCCTTTTCGGATGTCATTGTTGATTTTTCGGTAGACATCAGCTCCCTGTGAGGTGTTCTTTTTCTTTTTTAACTCTCTTCGTTTATCACACAGATCCAAAAGTTCAGGTGTGATCCACGGCTTCTTCTTTGGTCGGATCTCAGTGGCGGCATCTGTTACAGCTGAGTTGAAGGTATTGGTCATGGTGTTGACATCTACTTCGCCTGCCCCCCAAATAAGCAGTGGTGCAAATTTCCCTCCAATTGTGGCCTGAAATATTTTTGCCACCTCCGGGTCTTGCAGTTTGTCCAGGTCGAACTTCAGCCTAGTGCACTTTGCTGTATTTACTCTCTTCAAATGGAGCCGGAAAGACATCATCACGAGATCGTGGTCACTTCCAATGTCTGCTCCTGGAAAAGTGCGTGTCCTGCCAATGTTGATGCTTGATCTGAAGCGTTTCTTGACCATGATGTAGTCGATCTGGTTGTGATGTTCCCCGCCGGGACTGTGCCATGTCCATCGTCTGGATTTTTTTGTGGAGACCAAGCGTGTTTGCCAGTACCAGATTGTTGTATCTGGCAAACTCCAATAGCCTCAGACCCCTGTCATTTGTCTCGTTGTTGCAGTGGGGTCCGCATGTGTCTCCCCAGTTGTGGTGCGCATCTTGGCCAACCTTGGCATTCCAGTCGCCTTGCACTATGACTATGTCCTTCTTCGGCACTTGGTCAAGGACCGCCTGTATATTTTCATAAAAATCCTCCACTTCGCTGTCTTCATAGTCTGATGTTGGGGCATAGGCCTGGATGATGGTAATGTTGAAAGGGGTTGCTCTCAGACGGATGGTAATGAGTCTACTGGAGACTGGGCGGCAACCCATGACAGTGGCTAGAATGTTCTTGTGGACCAAGAATCCAACGCCGTGTTCGTGCCTGTCATCTCTACCGCTGAAATAGAGCTTGTGGCCTTTGTCAGTCGTTGTTTCACCTAGGCCTTTCCAGCGCAGTTCGCTGATACCTAGAACGTTCCATCGATAGTGGTCCAGCTCGTGGGCCAGTTCTTCTAATTTTCCTTCCGCAGTTAGGGTCCTGACATTCCAGGTTCCTATGACGATGTTGTTTCTCGTGCGGATCTTGCTAATTTGTCCATCAGTAGCATACTTTTCACCTCCGTCCTGGTGGCCAACGGAAGGCGCGGTCCTTGTGTAGCCGGGCGACGACCGATCCGGCATGGAATTAGTGAATAGCCTCATCATGTGTTGTGTCTTGGGCAAAAAAAAGACCTGGCAGGGCCCAATCCTCTCCAGGCTGTTGGCCACAGCCGAAATCCACGAATACAGTGTGGCTCGCCTTGGCCCTGAGCACGTGGTCGTTGAACCTGTAGTAACGTGAGGTTCCTCCGCCCTGGCCGGTGACTTCTGTGTAGAAGACTTTCGCCCAGTGATGCCGTGCTAACATCACCCCTGTTAGTCGCCTCTTACGACACGCCGGGAAACGTTGGGTCTATTCTATTTGCCCGAACCCACAGAGCTAAAATTATTATTATGAATTTATTTTATTTTATTTGGTTAATTTTTCAAAGCAGTTTCCATTTGCTATGTATTGTCTATAAAACTGTGAATATTGTTTTGCGATAAACAAATTTGCTGTTGATAAGCTTGTTGGTATCAGTGTTGTAAGTTGTGCGACAGACCTGCATGATTTATGTTTTGTTTTAAGTTAATCATAAATTGGAGTTTATCATTTGTTTGTTTCAGGTAAAAGATACCTCTTGTAAAGAATAAAAAATTTTGTTTTTTTTAATTTACAGCTGCAATGGTATATTGTTTCCCATAAACTGCTTTGGCAGATCACAAATTTTATTTATTTGTTTACTTCACACCGGCTCAACCAAAGCTTTTAGGTTTTGAGGTTAGTTCAGCCAGGCTAGTTATAAATAGCTTCGCCGATAGCTTCGCCGGTGCTTCTTTCCTTTCCTTTCACTGGAAAGGAGGGTGTAGGCAAGCTAGAAATAGCCCACATCCAGCAAAATGTGGGGGAACCAAAGAGTGCCGCTCACATAGGCATTGAGCTGGTGTGACTTACTTTTTAATTTTGTTTGTTGCCAAAGCACTGAAATACTTTATTTAAAAACTATAAATGAACTACAACAGCTGGAGAAATCATAAATGAAATACAACAGCTGGAGATATTATAAATAAAATACAACAGCTGGAGAATTCTTTTCAGTTAAATTGTAGTACCTTCCCACAAGCCCCCCCTCCCTTCAATCCACTCTCCCCCCTCCATCCAGCCCTCTCCCCTCCTTCACCCTTCCACATCCACCCCCCACCCACCCACAAAAACAAAACAAAAATCATCAAGATGTGCCATTGCTGGAAAGCGTTTGGGTAGAGTTACACTAAGGGGATACTACTCCTAGCAATAACCATAACCCTAACATGAACAAAGTTAGGATGTTTTTTTAGTAGTGGGAGAAGACTGTTTTTTTGTGGACTCTGTGCAAGTGCAGGGTTGATAAGTTATTGAAATCCTGCACTCTTTGGTTCCCTTATCATATTGACTGTGTTAATAAAGTATAGAGTGTGTAAAGTACAACCCTTGCCTTCCATTTTCCTGTTAGAATATAAAACACTAGACAACTGTTGTCTGCGAGTTTCATTTGGACGATGATACCTCCCCATATCCCCCTTGATACCTCACCATACTCCCCCCCCCCTGATATCTCCCCGTACCCCCCATGATGCCTCACCATACCCCCTTGTTTCCCATCCGAACCCACTTTATACCTCCCCATACCCCCTTGATACCTACCTGTACCCTCCTTGATACTTCCCCGTTGATCGTTTCGCAGGTATGGATGAAAGGAATCGACCATCACCATACCCCCTTATATATACCCGTATCCCAGTTATTCCTACCCATGCCCCTTTAAACCTACCCGTAGCCCCCTTTTACCTACACATACCACCCCATCCCGATCCTTGGTAATAATAATAATAATAATAATAATAATAATAATATAGAATAATACAAATAGAAATCATAAAAAACACCAAGGTTTTAAAAGAAAATTTGATATAAGATATAATAATAATAATGATAATAATAATAATAATAATAATAATAATAATAATAATAATATTTATTATAATAATAATAATAATAATAATAATAATAATAATAATAATAATAATAATAATAATAAATTAAAGGTAAAAAACCTAAATTAAAAAGAAAAATATCCATATTGTAGTGTACCAAAAAAAAAAAAAGGGCCCGGGTAAGATTTGAACTTCGGTCGCCCTGCACGGTAGGCGAATGTTTTTACTAAGTAAGCTACCAAGGCTTCCTCGAAAAACATCAATTTTTTGGTCTATATGGGAAAACATGCTAAAACCTCAATTTGATTTTTAATGGAAGTGCGCGGAATGAGGCTATTACAGTTTGTGGACAATTTGTTTATTTATTTATCTCAGAAACGGTTAAACGTTCGGTAAGGAAATGTCGGCTATAACGATTTCGCTGGTTTTGAGCACACAGCAGGCCGATCAGCAGCGCCCTGCACCTGCCCAGATCAGCGTCCATACCGGACAAACTTTATAGTAGAGGCGAAGAAGGACTTCCGGCTAAGCAATTTATATATATAGATGCTGGGAAATACCAGGGGAAACAACTTTGGCTTGGCCGGTTGTGCCAGAGTTGTCTAACATTGGAGCTGACATTTTTTGCAAACACAATTTGGCCGAATTGTTGCGCCAGAGTTTTCTAATTGGGGCAGGCATTTTTTGCAAACACAGTTTCTCGCCTACAATTTCTGCTCTGCTTTCCATCAAACTTTCCGGATCAACCGAAAGTTGCAATCCTAGCTAGCTCAGATAGTTCGGTTTTGCACTGTCGGGCAACCACCAACCCCATTCCCGAAGAAAAAGTTTGCTCTTGCAGCTCGGTATAGCTTTCATAGTGTTTTCTGAGACATGTGAGGCGGATAACTCTCGGTAACTAAAAACAAAACAAAAAGACAAGTTACCTCCCATTTCTGAATATGGCCTATTACCTGAAACAAACATTGTGTGACCCTGTGTTGCTTCTCATGTTCACCATATCACAGTACTATGTGTTGCATGCCATACATTTTTCAGATCTCGGCAACTCGGGGAAGGTTTTGAAAATGTAGAGGAGTAAGTATCGTGTGCACTGATACGATAGTTATTAGTTTTGATGTATTGGTTTCCCTGTTGCGGCTTTACTATTTGTCTCCGTCATTGCATTACTGTTACTCTGATATCATGGTAGTCTATATAAAATTTCAAAAAATAACATTCGATTTCATTTATGTCTCCATAATAGCTATTTACCTTTATATATCATAATCATTACTTTGTTACTCTCATATAATGGTATTGGATGAATTCTATCTAACATTTCAAAAAATAACATTGAATTTAATTTATGTCTTGTAATAGCAACTTGCCTTGACACCACATGTGTGAGTGATGAATGTGTGTTTGTGGTGTACATAGGAATGTCAGTAACATGTGAACTTGTATGTTGGTTACAGAGCGCTGTGCTTTGAGTCTGATTTTGGAATAAGGTCATCCAGTATCATTGTTATTATTCAAAATTTTCCAAAACACAACTAACATTTTTTATAAACGCATCTAATATTAGAGAGGTTGAGTTCGCGCCACAGGCTGCGTCTACACCTTCCCAAGGGTAGGCGTCCCAGAATTTCCCAATAAAAAGGGACAATAAAGTGTGAAATCAAAATTATGATAATTTTCAAAATTTAACGTTGCTATAATAGTTTTGTAACTTCTATGATTGTTTGAGATATGCTTGTCATTTCATTACTAGTTTAAAATACTTATAATATTAACTATGTTACATTAATGTTTGAATATTTTTCAAATGTTAATTTTTATTTTTAACTTGTGTAGTGTTCTGTTTTATTTACTCAGTTATTTTGTTTTAGATAGTTTTGTTTGGATTTTGTTACCTATTTGTATTGACGCTATGTTGTAGGGCTTTTGTTCATAATGTTACTGATTGCTTGACAATTTTGTGAACTCATATAGTTGATTTAAATGTTAAATATTTGTAATAATTCTGTATTACCTTGCTTTCCCATTATGTCTTCATCCTGTTACTTAATTATAATGTTATCTAACTAGTTTCTCTTTAAAATCATTAAAATGTTATCTGACTTTTTAAAAAAATGTTCATCTTACTTAATTATTTTATCTTTTAAAAAAAATTGATTATCATGTTATCTGACAGAACTATGTTCTGTTTAAAACGATGGTGATAAATAATTTTATCTAACTTTATAATTCCTTAAAATGTTTCTGTTTTCTGTTTAAAAATGTTCATAATGTTTCCTGATTGAACTATTTTCTGCTTTATCAATCAATCTTTAATTTAACGTCTGTTCACACAGTTAGGTTATATTAGACATGCTTTTTAAAAAAATGTTCATAGACATTTATTTTCTTTTAAAACAATGTTATCGGACTTGACCATTTTCTCGTTAAAAAAATCATGAAAATGTTATCTGATTTAACTATTTATTTTGTTTTAAAAAAAAAAAAAAAAAAAAAAGAGTGGGTCATAATTTTATTTATTATTACCCCCTGACCTCGCACCCTCCCATTCCACTTCATAATGTTATTTTCCCTTTGAGCGTATTCCTTATTGTGTAAATCCTTTTTCTTTTCTTTTGTAAAAACTTTATTGACACTGTACTTCCAGAGTATTTATTATGTTAGGGAGGGGAAACTTTTTCCTACTTGAAAAAACAAAACCAGCAATAGACAACAAGATTTCCAGCCATTTAAATGTATTTCCGGACATACGCTCATTGGTGAAAAAATAAACAGTAGTTTCAAAAGTGCTAAGTCTAGAATTTTGGGAATTTTTTTGTTTAAAGGAAGAGAACAGAAGAACGAAGTGTTCATTTGTAAGCTACATAATTTTGTAAAATGTTTACAGCTGAGCCCAGTTAATATTTTGATTACCCCTCCACTCAGTCAGATGCATGGAATACAGTTGAACACAGATTTACTTGATTAGAGCTTGAAAGAAATTACAGTTGAATTCAGGTATAAAATTGATTGATATACTGTATTGGAATCCAGTATTGATTGATGTTCCTTCTTTGGTGGTATATGATTCCAGAAACTCCCCAAAGCAGAGTCAGAAGCACAAAAAAGGGGCTTGGGATTTTGTGGAAGATATTGACAAAGAGATTGACAATTTGTGTGTCCATTTTTCAATCTTTTGTGTGAACAAGGGAGCTGAGTTCATTCTAGCGCCTCGAGTTGAAATGAGATTAAAACATTATTTTTGTTTCTAAAAATTGGGAAATTTTGGGTAGCAGTGTGTTAAATTGATAAAAGGCGTTCATTTGGAGTTTTGGTGTGTGTGTGTGTGTGTGTGTGTGTGTGTGTGTGTGTGTGTGTGTGTGTGTGTGTTAAATTGTGAATTATAGATAATGAAATTTTGGCGTTTGTGTGTGTGTGTGTGTGTGTGTGGGTGGGGGTGTGTGTGTGTGTGTGTGTGTGTGAAATTGGCAACCGTGGTAGCTTTACAGGGTGGAGTGAGAAGGCGTGATAAGATCAAACAAAATTATGAACAATTAGACACTTGTGTGAAAACCGTTATGCAATACTAACCAGGCTACCTTGAGTTGAGAATATGTTTTCCCCATTGTGGTTTAAAAGTTTAGGAAAGAGCTATTGCTTTATAAATCCTTTTTCCCACAATGTGATGTCGTTGACTAGGCTGTGTTTACTAACAAGCTTTTCCTTGGGAGGAGAGAAGATAGGACTAACATGGAATGGGTATGTGATACAGGCCTGACATTTGGGTTTTCCGGTGAAGTGTGAAAGATTTAAGTGGCGATGGATGATTTTAGGATTAAAAAAAAAAGTAGGAGTAAGATAGGAATTAAAAACAAACAAGCAAATAAAACACATTAGGATAGGAATAATAGGTATGTGTTAGGACATGATTTTTGGTTTTCCAGTAAAATGTGAAAAATGTATGTGGTGGTATTGGATGATTATAATAATTATTTTTTTTTTGTTGTTGTTGTTTCGCTGAGATTTGATTCATGTGAATTATGTTCTTGGTTTTAACTGCTCAGTAATATCAGTTTAGTGTCGACAGGTGCCAATCAAAGTGTTTATTAAACTGGTAGGTCTAATTCATTCGCGTTTTGATTTGGAAATGTACAACAACAACAATAAAACTAGTTGTAGGTTTGTCTTAAGTTAATGTTATTGCTCTTAATTGACCAATTTTTTAAAAATAAAATGTCCCTTCTAAACGAATAATAATTTGGTTATTTAATTTTTTTTAAAAATTGTATTTATTTATTTATTGAGATTATGTAGCTATTTTTTTCTGTAAGTATCAATTCTTATGATTTATTGGTGAGTAGAGATACTGTTATAGAGTTTTTTTTTTTTTTTCCAAACCCTGTATTTTTACTTTGGGGAAAATCAAACTCTCTCTCTCTCTCTCTCTCTCTCTCTCTCTCTCTCTCTCTCTCTCTCTCTCTCACGCACAATAACACTGCTTTAGGCATTTTAGTTCTTGTAGCATTTTCTCATTATTTATTTGAAATGTACTCACTGTTATGTAGTTGTCATCACTGCCTCATAAATGATGTTAATCGTAAAGCAACTCAGTAAAACTGTACTATAGTAGCTCTATATACTACTAACTTGACTTTGAATGCACTTTGCTTTTCTGACAGTGATTTACTGTTTGGTAATTGGAGTGAAGAATTTAGCAGCCCCCAACCTCCTTGGTAACAGTTTATAATTCTGCAATGTGTGGTGCCAAATATAATGAGAGCTAAACAACTAGAACAAGCGTTGCCAACTATGGCATGATCTAAAATCTTGTTTGCAGCAGCTGTCACACATAATTATGCAGTTTGTTGAAAACACCATTTTAAAACAACATGTTTGCTGATGTGTACAGTTTGTGTATACATGTGTGCAATATTAAACCAAATGCAGAAATGTTTAAACACCGCCCCACAACCCACATTTCTCATTCAAACCCACCTACCCCCATACCTCCCCCCTCCCGCTCCCCACACCCACTCTCATCCTTCAAAGCTGCTCATTCCCCAATCAATTGGGTTTCTTTCTCATTGAAAGTTTTGTTATAGATGACTGCTGTTAAAGAGAGAGTATAATAGTATACTGCCAGTAATATTATTAGACGTTCGCGATTTGACTGAAATATTTTCTAATTAACTTATGCAGATTGTTTAATACCTTTGCCTGTGATTGGGTCATTGAAAATGAAGTATTCTACTTTTCATGGGCATCAGAGTTGTTCGACGTACTCTTGTCTTTACGAAAGCTCATTTAAAACATTTTTTAAAATTCATTATATTTGTCAGTTGTTGTTTTTTAATGGAAGTTCATTTAAAACTTAAAACTTTTAAAACTTAAATTTTTTTAAATTTTTTTCTTACAGAAGTGGTAAAACATGTTTAGAATGTATATATACATTAGTAAACTTCTTTCAGCATCTTCCCTTAATGAGTATATTTCATTGTTATGGCAGAAGCTCAAGTCAGCATCTGCCTTTTCCAGTACTAGTGGCAGATTTTAAATGTGATTTTTTTAGTGGAGGAAGAGTATGGATTGCTCACATCTGAATAAAAAGGTTTGACTAATCTTGCCTTTAAGTATAGTACGTGCTGTTTGGTGTTGATTGACTTTGCTGCTTGTTGACCAATCTCACCTAAACCTTGGCTGTACATCCTTTTTGACCCAAAGCTGAGTTTGTTTTATTTTTAATTCTACCCTTTCTTCCCCTCACCCTCACCTTCTTCCCCAACTCCCCACACATACGAAATAGAGTTGCTTTCATTGCTTTGGAACTTGGCCTATCCCCAAAGAATAGTGAAAGCTGTTCATGC
Source organism: Oncomelania hupensis (assembly GCA_036898135.1). Classification (NCBI taxonomy): domain Eukaryota; kingdom Metazoa; phylum Mollusca; class Gastropoda; order Littorinimorpha; family Pomatiopsidae; genus Oncomelania; species Oncomelania hupensis. The sequence continues at coordinate 96,050,412 of CM072513.1, read as the reverse complement.
CCCAAAACTTAAGTGTCCATGTTGTTTTGTTACACAGTTACCAAGTAATGAAACGTGTACCTCAGAAAGCGATGTACGGTGAAGGAAAAACTAATGTTTGTATGATGAGTTTTGCTGTTTTACTGTATAAACATAACAATGTTGTTTGTGTTCTAAATGTAAATTTTATTGTTAAAAAAATACAGCTCAAATGTTTATTCTTTGTTTTTTTTTTGTGTGTATGACTATTATTTTATTACTATCAGCTTATTTTATGGTCGTGGCATTGGCAGGAGATTAATTATTCATGTTATTATGGCACTAGAGAATTTTGAGCATTTTGTTTTCTAGGTATAGCATCTACTCTCAAATTTGCCTATAAATGTTTTTTTTTTTTAAATCATTGTGAAACCTTCAGAATAATAACGAGTGTTACTCTTTTATATAAAAAATGTTCTTTGTTAAACTAATTGAATGGTGTATTCGAAAAGTCTGTTTTAACATGAAAACTGGGTTCCTGGATCTTGTTTTATCAGTAATTTGAATTAGGTATTGGCTCATGACAATTTTTAAATGCACAGCGTATATATATCCTGAGCTGTAGTTCTTGTACAGTTCATATTTGATGAACTTATTTAGTTTATTTATATGTTTATTACTAATTTATTAACTTATTCTTGTATTTGCAGTGAAAGACTTCGGCCCAGCAGCCCAGCAAGAGATAATGATGATGGATCAGACAATGGTAAATATAACTGGTTTATTTGGACTGTAGCGTAGATGGAACCCTTCATACCAATTATTTACACTCCCTACTATCAAAGATAATGGATGACCAAGATTGGACAGTAGGCTTGAAAAAGCGTAGCAGCGTTCGCTAGAGTGATTTGCCCCTGAATGCGTGCAACCGGTCTGTCAACATGGAGGACGGAGAGAAGAAGAAACGCACTCGCAAAGGTGGCTAGCATTGTGCTGCGCCTAATTGCACTAATGCGAGGTATTCTGTGAACTGCGTAGGATGGCCATTCTTCAGATTTCCTGCAGAGCAAGCACGGTGAGTTTTTGTTTTTTTTTCTTCGAAGTTTATGTAGCTTTTGGTGCCGATCATTCTCAGATTCTGCACACGTGTTTACCGATCAGTGTTAGCGATCTGTGACCCATCCTGAGAAAACCAGGGTTTAGTCGGAACGTTGATGGAGTTATGACTATATATGAAAACTACGTGCAACTATCTCTCTGCCGACATAAGAATGGTCCCTGTATTTTAAAAACTGAGGAAGTTATATCAGTTTAAAGGCTGGAGGGGTGCAGAGGACAGTTTTGAGAAAATGAGATCTATACGAGGATGAAGATGAGCTTTTAAAACTGCATACATACATGTATGTGTGGCAAGTTTATGAGCAGACTGCTCAAATTTGGACTTCTTATGCTTATGTCAATTAAAGGTACTGACTGTAGACACTCTGCTTTTTATGGGAATATAATTTAATTATAATATATAAGTGAAAGGTCAATGGTAGAGATTGCTAGTGATACAATGGTTGCTAATGTTAATTCAAATGTTAATAACAACCCACCACTTGGCCCCACCTACCACTTTCTGGAATGGGTTGTTTCAGTTTTTGTGTGATAATAAAATTAACACAAATTATATTGGTATTTTTTCAGGTGTGATGTTTGGAAACAGAATTGCAGACGTCAAGACCTGATGCACAAGACTGCCAAGGCGCTGAATGCTTCATGTGTCCTGTGTAGGAATCACTTTGAGGATAGTCAGTTCTATCGACCTGCAGTGAAAGATCGACTGATACCCAATGCTGTGCCCACACTTTTTGATTAAATGCACCGCCACGTCTGAAATCCAGCAGAAAATCACCCAAGAAACGACCCCAGAATATGACTCAAGAGAAGAAAAGGCGCAAGATAGAATCTCTGAATGGTTTGTAATATTATTATTGTTTTTACAAAATGAAATCTGTATACACACGCACACACACACAGAACTGAGCTACCTTGTACCACATTTACCAATTAAAAAAAAGAAGCAATATTTGAACACAGATGTGGAAGTGCAGCCATATTTATATACAGGGAAAATAAAAAGGTCAAAACGTACACATTATTATTTCTATTTTTCCCCCCAGAAGTGTGGGAAGGCACATGACGTGACATGTATACAATTTCATTCTCTAATTAATTGTCACAGTCCTAAGGCATTTAAAACTGCGAATCAAATAGAAGTGATCACATAGTGCCTATTTTATATGCTGCTTATAGATGTAGTAATTATGCATGCCTTTAGTTTTAATTAGTGGCCCCCTACAATAACCTGGTAATTGCCTCCTTACCCTCCCCCTTTCACTGTGCATTTCTGCTATACATTCATTCTCCTTATGTGTGTATGTTTACAGAGGAGGAGGAGGATAACTTGGCTGAAATCCAGGATCAAGAACTTCCAAGCTGCAGTCCCACAAGTGCAGAAGAAGAAGCTCCCAACTTTGCCAGAGGAACTTTGAGCAAGGGTGAGTTGTATTATTTTGGGGTCTGAACTGTTGTATCTCATGGAAACAGGGTATGTAAAACCACAAAATGTTAAGCAATAATGAGAATAGTAGTAATGAAACAATAATAATAATAATGAAACTCATCATCACATTTTTTTGTAAGATGATGATAATAAGTAAATAACATTCAATGTCTCATACTGCCCCTACCCCCCCCCCCCCCCCAACCCCCCTTTTAATATTTTTAAAATATTACTAGGCAAGAAATTCATTACACTCTATTTAAATTAGTTGAGATCACGCGATAGGTGCCATTATGTTCCCCAAGCGCCCACGCCCACCCCCCAGGTCAGAAGGCATTTTGACCATCCCCCCACACTCCCACCCCCAATATTTCGAAGGGTGCGGTGTCTCTGATTATACCAAGCATCATAATAACATTGAAGTTAAGTTGTTAGAATTCTGTTCCCTTCTCTGTCATGGTTGCGGTTATTAAACCTAGTGCTGGAGAAATTACAGCTAATCTTTAATACAAAACTTAGTACATATAATTGATATATGACAACACAGTGGTAAGTCTTGATATGTGTATGTTTCAGGCACCGAAGAAGAAAAAATTGCTTCCTTGACCTCTATGGTGAAAATGCTGAAAGCAAGGCTGCTTCGGAGAGAAAAGAAGATCAGCAAGTTGAAATGCAAGATTCAAAACCCCAAAACCCCAAAAGAAAAAACAAACATCAAAGTGCTGATGAAAAAGATGAAGGAAATTCTTCCTCCTGAGACAGCAGCTCTAGTCAACAGTCAGCTCCGAATTGCAGGCATGTCAAAAATGGGTAGGAAGTGGACTGATCTTGACAAGACTCTTGCATTGACAATCTATCATGCATCACCAAGAGCCTACAAACTGTTGGGGAAAGTGTTGACTCTGCCAGCAGTTAAGACATTAAAGAGAGTCGTGTACAATTTTTCTTTCCATGTTGACCTGCAACATAAAACCTAAAACGGGTGTTTGACATTTCAGAGGTTTATCTTGTGATGCCTATGGAGCAGCTTTTTTTGTGCCGTTCATTTTAATGTCTGTAATTCCCCATCCCCCCTTTTCCCCTTTTTTCGGCTAAAATGCCCCCTGGGCTATGAGCCTTGTTTCATGCTTTAATTATATGTGATTTTGCTAATAAAAGGACAAAGTTCCAAAAGTTCAAAATAGCAGGTGTAGAATGTTTCCATCAAAATGCTTTTAGATATTGATAGAAATGTTGTTGATGAGTTCAAATGTACTAAAAAAATGAAATTGGCCCAAAATTGTCCTCTGCTTTGTTTTGGCCTGTAGCTCAGAAGTACCGCTGGCGACTTAACCCCGTTTTAGTCACGATGGGTCACATATAGCTTAATGTTGGTAAACTCTGTGCATAAGTATATTTCAGGGTGAAATAATATAGCGTAATGTTGATAAACTGTTGCATGCTCAAACGCAGTAGATGTATATTTCAGGGTGAAACCATCAAACTTTAGATATCTTATACTGTTACATGCTTATATATGTGATGTCGATGTCTTGAATTACAGATTTGTATCCATTATTGCTTGACTACAAGGAATAAATCTGTTCAATGTTACTCAACACTCAACAGTCACAATTGTGTTTGTTGACAATTTCAATTGGCAAATCTCCTTCCTCTCTTTCTTTTCTTTTCATTTTCTTCTTCAGCTTTTCACTTAATCTGTCACTTCACTCTCATTATTCTCTCTCCCACCAACCCACCCCTTTTTCAATTCTGTTTTGTGTTTCTTTGTGCATGAGAGTTTTTCTTTAATAAATACATTATTCTATTACATTTTGTTGTCAACTTTATTTTTCACAATACTGTATTGTGTATTAATAACTAAAAGTATCGTTTTAATAAGCTATCAATCTGTCATTACAGTGTGTTTTTTTTGTGTTTTTTTGTACATGCATGTAAACAAACAACAAAATAGATTAATCAACCATTCAACTGATTATGTCTACCACAAAACAGAATATAAACAAAAAACAAACAAAAAGAAATACATTGAAATAAAACTTACAAAAATTACAACTAAACAAAGCTATGAAAACAAAGGGGTAGGGGCGTGTGGGAATGGAGGTTATTTCAAACATTGAAAAGACTGCATAAAGAATTCCATAACATCTCATATCAAAAGTCACAAAGAGTATGTTTTATTCATTCTATAGATGCTTTTGCACACACCCTACCTGCACCCCCAAAGCACATTAATTTTTTTTTTTTTTTTTAACAAACGGCTTGCAAGCTTGTTTATGAGAAATCTATATATATGTTGTCTAGATGAATAATCAATAAAAATAGAGGATTTAAAAGACAGAACGAAATAAAGTCACTGCTTTTATATAAATATAGTCGTATAAACCCAGCATAAACAATCGCATATTTATTTTTATTGCGCAAAGGCCACGCCGAAGTTACGACATATTACACAGTACACACAAGGAACGCTGACCGCGAACACGCTTTCAAGGGCAAGTAACTCGTGCCGCGGGTACGCTTTCGCTAATATAAGAAGTGTGCCACTGTCCAATCTTGGTCATCCATTATCTTTGCTACTATGGTGATTACTTCCCTTGTATTCCTCAGGGGAGGGGAAGGGGGGGGGGGGCATGGCATTTGAATGGGTTAGAAAGAAACGCTGCTTTTTTTTCTTCTTTTTAAAAAAAAAAAATAAATGAGGGGCTAGTTCAATTATATTTTTTTTAAAAACAAAATCATTTGGCCCTGCGCTTCATCTCAAAATTGGCTGAAGCAATTTTGATAATTTGGGGGGGGGGGGGGGAGGGGGGGGGGCAGATATTTCAGATAGCGGCCTTTTATTCCCTCTCTTCTTGCTGCTCCTTTTTGGAAGAAGCGTAGTCACAACATTCCCAAAAAGATTAACGCTTCTTGGAAATGCTGATTTTCAGCTCGTGAGTGCGAGCTTCAGAAAATAAATTTGAATGAAAACAGACAGAAGAGGCCAACGAAAATAAGCACTTTAAAATTTAAAAAAAAATTCCCTCAACTATGTATGCGAATGTCTAACAATACATTTGAATAGTTTGCCCTCTGTTTTTTTCTGTCCTGCAGACATTCCTATCATCCCAGAACTGGAGGAGCAAGCGGAAGAAGACATGTCTTCTCGTGTAGCAGCTGCTCCTAAGTAAGATTTTGTCCTTTTTGAGGAGAACTGGGACCCCACTGGTAATCTTTTTGAGTGCTGTTACGTCTTTGAATAGGATTCCATTATCATGATGCTAACGCAAAATGTACAGCAATGCCCGCGTCTGTTTTAGTCTAACAGTATAATATGCTGTATTGTTGACATAATTGTACGTAGCGTAATCACTGTCCGATCCCTCACATGTGAATGCACAATTAACGAAGAGGTAAAGGTGGTCCTGTAACCTCTTGGTTATAGGCGGGAGAGAAGCACTAGGATTTTTTTCCTTTCCTCAGAGCCATCTTCATGAGTGTGGTTGGAACTCATCTCCTCTCGCCTGACTTCTTTGCCTCCCTCTTGTTTGACCTTAATGTAGCTATGTCGGTCAACATTGAGCGACATTGGGATGGATGGGAGACAATCCTGGGTATGCATGTTAAACTTCAATGTTGATGCATTTGATTGGATCTCAGAGGATGATATTTGAGTGCTGGGGTTTCAGTGTGGCAGTAAATAGAGTGGCGACATACCGAGAACTGGACAACGATCTTTTGCGACAAGCTGCCTTCCAAGTACTTGTAAGTAATCGATATGCGCTTCTCCATCTCAGTCACTTCCATCTTGATAAAATAGGTTTAATGAATTCATTATGTTTTGTAATTCTATCAGCATTCGCCATCTCGTTCATTTCCACCTTTATACATTAGCTTTCATTAATCATTAATTAATTGTATTTAGTAATTTCATGTCATGTTCAGTTAGAGTAGACCATGTAAATATTTGTAATGAAAAAAAAATTGTTGAATGTTTAATCAAATTGTATAATATTTTCAAATTCACCAAGTAAAACAAAAAGGAGAGGTGGGGTGGGGTTGAGGTGGGGGAGTGGGGAAAGAGTAAAAGTTGTCCTCTAACCTCCTGGTCATAGGAGAGAGAGGCACTAGAGGTTCCCCTTTTCTCAGAGCCAGATTCATGAGTGTGGTTGGTACCCATTTCCTTTTTCCTGACTTCTTTGCCTTTCCCCGGTTCTAAAAAAACAACCCATTATGCATTCACAGACAGTGTATATATTATGTTAAAGAGGTTAAACGTGAAGTCGGGCAAGAACTATAGCATAATGGATAATGGATGTAATTGTGACATTTTCAGGACAATAAGATAGACTAGTGTAAGTTGTTTATGAAGTCAGACAGTGCATTTGTTATTATTATAGGTTAAATGTGAAATCAAACAAAAACTATTAAAATCTCAGATACTGGATGTGTGTGAACATTTTCAGGACAATGAGGTCGACTTAGTTTTAAAGTTGCCGACAAATAGTCCATTCACAGACAGTGTTACCTGTGAAATCAGGCAAAACTCAATAATACCGTAGATAATGGATGTGATTGTGACTATTTTCAGGACAATGAGATCGACTTGAAGTTGCTGACTAAGAGTTTATCCCCCATGGAGGATCTCATTGAGGTAAGAATGGCTGTTTTCTTGTTGTGCTTGTGCAGTTTGCATTCCACCGCACACATTTGTCTGCAAGTTGGGTCCTTTGCTTATCAGCAGAATGACTGATGCTTTCGTTTTAACTCACTGCATGCTAAGCTCTGGGATCCCAGAGATGACTCACACATCTCTGGCCTACTACTTATCAGCATGAATCCGGTTGTCAGTGATTTTTAAGTAGTCGGGAATCAAAACCCAAGGTCTAGTCTGTGTACGCAATGCGTTCCACAGCACGGACTTTAAAGATCCTGATGCTCATGTTCTAGACTGGTGAGTTCCAGAAAACGCCAATACAGCCAGCATGCATTTTAGATCCTGTTTTCCCCCTTCACCTCCCCCTTTCTCTCCCCCCCCCCCCCCATTCCTCTCCCCCCATCCACTCACCCCTGTTCTGGGAAATGCGAGTGTTGCGGTTGCTGCCATTTCGCTTAACTTTTACCTGCATGAGTGACAAGTGAAATTGAAAAAATCAAACCAACAAATGATGATGATGATGATGATGATGATGATGATGATGATGATGATGATGATGATGATGATGAAAAGAAAACAAAAGAAGCTGGTTTTCAGCTGTGTATGAGAGTCTGGAGTTACACTTATACGACTTGCCCTCTTGCTATGTTGCAGGAGGACCGACCGTGGGACTGGGACCGCCTGTTTACAGAGGTGTCTTCGGAGCTGACCACAGAGTGGGAAAAGAAAATCAACGAAGAAGGGGACGGAGAGGTGCCGGCTGCAGCAGAGGCCTGAGATTTACTGTTGAGCAATTTCACTATGCACATGGACTGGCCTCGCTTCAGTCCCCTTGGACTTTGGGATTTTGAAGGCAGAGAGAGGTGGGAAAGGTGTGGGTGGGGAGGATGTGGGGTCGGCAGAAGCAAGAGGGAAGATGTAGTTAACAATCTTCTTGCTGTGTCTGTCTGTGTCCATCTTCTGATTACTTGCTAACCCCCTTGTTGGGGTGCCGGGGTTTTCTGTATAAATAGTATCCCCACTTAGTGCAAATTTAATTAGTGCTTTACATTACTATTGCTTCTGCCATTCTCATTTGTTCTTTCTCGTTCCTAAGCTGTTCTATCAATCTACTATTTCCTTCGCTAGACCAGTCACCTACCTTTTTTTTCTTCTTGGAAACTCTCCCAAAACTGCTCATTTGTGTACGGGGTCTGTCAGGTCAATTTGGGGATATTGCACGCTTTCTGCCAAATGGTCCCTAGGGTTCTTTCTATGGTATTATTATTTAGCAATTTAAGGAATTTTATATGTATGTGTTTTGTTAATGTTTTAAAATGATGTTTATATTCTTCTTTTTGTATGTGTGTGAACGGGGGTTCGATAAATTAGAGTACAGTCTGTGTGGGATGCCTTTATTGTAAAGTGACCGGCTGTGGAGGCCTTCAGTGTTACCATTAGGGTTGTTTCAGCAGACCTTTAGTACAGATTGGGGGTAAGTCCTCTTTCAACCAGGTTGTGATGCTGATTCTGCTCTTTGTAGTCCGCTGGACCCTATAAACAATGACTAACTAGATCTAACCAACTAACGATTATTTGGTAACTTGACCTATGCTAAGGGCTTCTTCTTTTCTGCTCTACTCTGTTAGCCGGGTTTACCAGTTTAATATGATATGATAAAAATAAAGTTTCTTTGTTGGTCTCTTTTGTTGGTTTAATATGATAAAAGTAATAAAATTAAAGTGGGACAAGGAATCGTATCCTAATTACGAGTGTGCCATGGCCAATACAGTGAGTGCTTGGAGCGCTTTGGTGATATTTATTTGTTTGTTTGTAGGGCTAACTGTTATAAATATAAAATACTCTTTTTATGTCATGCTGTTTCGCTCTGTGTGTGTGCAGGTGCGTGTAAAATTGCGTGCTTGTGTTTGTATGTGAGTAAATTGCAGTTTTATTTCCAAGTTATTTTTAGTGTGTGCATGTGTGTGTGTGTGTGTGTGTGAGAGAGAGAGAGAGAGAGAGAGAGAGAGAGAGAGAGAGAGAGATGAGGGGTGAGATTAAAAGCAAGGTCTGTGTATTTGAAGTCTTGTGTATGTTATGGAAGCGTGAAAAGTTAAAAAAAAAACTGCAACAGCGTTATAATTTCTTTTTGATTGTTATGAACATTTGTGTAAAGAAGGAAGAATTGGTTATTCCAGTTAATTTTATGTTTGACTTCCAGTTGGATTTTGGGAAAAGAACATTCAGAAATTCAATTTTAATGAAACAGTTCCATTCATTAAATGATTTATATGTGGGGTTTTGGGGGTATGAATAGAACGTTTTGTTTGGAAGGGAGTAATATATTCTGATGTGAATAAAATTCATAGTCAACTACATTGGATTTACGCAAAGTAAATTTTGTGTGTTTGTGTATATATGTGTGTTCAGGCAATGAATAGAATAGACCCAACGTTTCTCGATATGTCGTTAGAGGCAACTAATAGAAATGATGTCAGCACGGCATCACTGTGCGAAGGTCTTCTACACAAAAGTCACCGGCTAGGCCTAGGCCAGAGGAACCTCACGTTATTACAGGTTCAACGACCACTTGCTCGGGGCCAAGGCAATCCGCACTGTACTTGTGGATTTCGGCTGTGGCCAACAGCCTGGAGAGGATTGGGTCCTGCCAGGTCTTTTTTGCCCAAGACACACTGCATGATGAAACCAACCATTCACTCCATACCGGATCGGTCGTCGCCCGGGTCACCAAGGATCAATCAATATTTCATTTATTGTCTATTCACACATTCAGATGATATTATGTAACCAAGGACCGCGCCTTCCGTTGGCCACCAGGACAGAGGTGATAAGTGTGCTACTGATGGACAACTTAGCAAGATCCGCACGAGAAACAACATCGGTATAGGAACCTGGAATTTCAGGACCCTAACTGCGGATGGAAAATTAGAACTGGCCCACGAGCTGGACCACTATCTATAGAACATTTTAGGTATCGGTGAACTGCACTGGAAAACAACAACCGACAAAGGCCACAAGCTTTATTTCAGAGGGAAAGATGACAGGCACGAACACAGTGTTGGATTCTTGATCCACAAAGACATTCTAGCTACTGTCATGGGCTGCCGTCCAGCTTCCAGTAGACTCATTACCATCCGTCTGAAAGCAGCCCCTTTTAACATCACCATCATCCAGGCCTATGCCCTAACATCAGACTATGGCGACAGCGAAGTCGAGGATTTCTATGAACATCTACAGGCTGTTCTTGACAAGTGCCGAAGAAGGACATAGTCACAGTGCAAGGCGACTGGAATGCCAAGGTTGGCCAAGATGCGCACCACAACTGGGGAGACACATGTGGACCCCACTGCAAAAAAGAGACAAATGACAGGAGTCTGAGACTCTTGGAGTTTGCCTGATACAACCATCTGATACTGGCAAACACGCTTGGTCTCCACACAAAAATCCAGACGATGGAGCTTTCAAACAAACAAGCAAACACTCGTGCTTGGTAATTAGTCTTAAACACAACAAATGTCCACATTAAACTATCTATCTATCTATCTATCTATCTATCTATCTATCTATCTATCTATCTATCTATCTATCTATCTATCTATCTATCTATCTATCTATCTATCTATCTATCTATCTATCTATCTATCTATCTATCCACTGCACGATAATCCATTGTAAGTCGTAGATAGAGACAGGTACACTCATATTATCTCATATTTGATTTATAATTATTGTATTTGATCTGGTTATCTTCCTATCCTATCCTATCCCGTAATTCGGACGTGGACAGATGCAAGTTTAACCAGCGTACTCCATCTTTGATGTCTTTGAAAGGGGCTGCTCTCAGACAGATGGTAATGAGTCTACTGGAGACTGGGCAGCAACCCATGATAGTGGCTAGAATGTCTTTGTGGACCAAGAATCCAACACCGTGTTCGTGCCTATCATCTCTCCCGCTGAAATAAAGCTTGTGGCCTTTGTCGGTCGTTGTTTCACCTATGCCTTTCCAGCGCAGTTCGCCGATACCTAAAATGTTCCATCGATAGTGGGTCAGCTCGTGGGCCAGTTCTTCTAATTTTCCATCCGCAGTTAGGGTCCTGACATTCCAGGTTCCTATGACGATGTTGTTTCTCGTGCGGATCTTGCTAAGTTGTCCATCAGTAGCACACTTATCACCTCCGTCCTTGTTGACCCGGGCGATGACCGATCCGGTATGGAGTGAATGGTTGGTTTCATCATGCAGTGTGTCTTGGGCAGGGCCCAATCCTCTCCAGGCTGTTGGCCACAGCCGATATCCACGAATACAGTGTGGCTCGCCTTGGCCGCGAGCACGTGGACGTTGAACCTGTAGTAACATGAGGTTCCTCCGTCCTGGCCGGTGACTTCTGTGTAGAAGACTTTCGCCCAGTGATGCAGTGCTGACATCACCCCTGTTAGTCGCCTCTTACGACATGCCGGGAAACGTTGGGTCTCTTCTATTCAGTGCCCGAACCCACAGGGCTGACAACAATACCAATAGCATCAACACGGACATCAAAGTCCAAGACCAATCCCTCAACACAGTGCATAGCTTCAAATATTTTTGAGACATTGTATTAGAAAATGGGTCCCGACAGGAAGTCCTCTCCGGCCAGGATTGCACAAACAACTGCTGCCCTGGCAAGGTTGAAGCCCACATCTGTCACTCCAACGTGTAAATTAAACAAAGAGATAGCTATTACAAGATGGAGAGAAAATCCAATATTTTACTGAAAGGAAGAAGGAAACCAGAGCACCCGGAGAAAACCCTCGGTGACCTGAATAAATCTTGTACCTAAATTACATAAGCTCGCCCCTAGCGAGAATCGAACCGGCGACCTTCCACATAGGAAACAGGCCACTCACCCACAGCGCCACGAGACCCAAATAGGTGTAAGGCATTAAATCTATTGACTCCAGAGTAATCAACAAAACCCTTGACACGTATGACAGTGTGCGGTAACTTGCATAACAATTTTCGTCGCCTTTAGACTCTTTAAAAACAACGCCTCTTTCTCTCCCTCTTCGGCTAAAATTGCACTGGCTGGCTAGACCCACAACCGCGTTAATACCAAGAAGAGTTGATCTTTGATTGCATAGGGATATCAGAAAGAATTAGTGGACCATGGATAGCAGAAGGGTAGCAGTAGTATCTCTCTCTCTCTCTCTCTCTCTCTCTCTCTCTCTCTCTCTCTCTCTCTCTCTCTCTCTCTCTCTCTCTCTCTCTCTCTCTCTCTCTCAAACCTATTTATAAAATACATTAGCAGTAGTCTCTATCATATTTCTCTCTATTTATAACCTATTTATAAAACACGCTACTGCTACTCCTGTGCTATCAAGGACCCACTAATTATTTTCGTTACCCATGTGCTATCCAGGACCCACTAATTATTTTCGTTACCTCTGTGCTATCCAGGACCCACTAATTATTTTCGTGGTGTTCTTTTTTTTCTTTTTCCTGCTGTTATATCAGATATATAATTATGCCTATTTGCGTGTTTAATGTATTGTGGTGTGTACATACGCGCGCGAGGGTGTGTGGGTGTGTGTGTGTGTGTGTGTGTGTGTGTGTGTGTGTGAGGATGTTTACACGGCGTTATTGGGACAAACTAGTGCAAGTTTACATACGTTCTTTGGACAGACCTCCTTGTTGGGACGTCCATTTAATGATCCGTGAGGGTTAGGGTTAGGGCTAGGGTTAGGGTTAGAACACTTTAAAGTACTTAAAAAGGGGGTCTTATCACGACCCATTGTCCACAGAACGTATGTGGCGATAGAGGAAAGTCCAAATAACGGTGTCTGCGCAAGTATTGTGTGCGTGTGTGGGTGTGTGTGTGTGTAGGTGTGTGTGTGTGTGCGTGTGTGTGTGTGTGTGTGTGTGTATGTGTGTGAAATTTGCGCCATGAATCGCCATGCATGTAGGTTTACCGTGAGATTTGTGCGCTATATATAAATCGTTGTATTATTATTATTATTATTATTATTATTATTATTATTATTATTATTATTATTATTATTACTATTATTAATAACACACTCCCACCCCCATCCCTCTCCACTTGGCTATGAGCCTAACTTTTTCTTGAAACTGTGCTTGTTCTGTGGAATAAAAGGAAAAAGTTCCAAAGTACAAAGTTCCTATCTGATTGTTTTTCTGTTTCTATAATCATAAACAATAGACAGCTGGTTTCTCAGAACTGAAGCTGCACATTGGTGCATTCATGGCCACACTCATCGAATAAGACTCAGTCGCCGCGTTGAGTCGGACGTGTCATTTAAGCACAGCTGAGGCAGTTGGCGATACAGGCCTATCCTATCCTATCCCGTAACTCGAAGGTCGTTGGGGCACCACAGATGATCGTTTAACCATCGTGTTCCATCTTTCTGTGTCTTCAGCAACCCTCATGGCTTCGCCCAGTGTCAAGGCAGTCCATTCTCGAATGTTGTCCTCCCACCTCTTTTTCGGTCTCCCTCTTCTTCTGTCTCCTTGCACTGTGCCTAGCAGGATGGTCTTGCAAGGCCTGATGCTCTGGTGACGAGGCCATACCATCGGAGTTTCCGTTTCTTCCCCACTGTGAGCATATCATCGTGTTGTCCAGTGGCTTGTGTGATGGTCTATCGCGTCCAACTTCGTCATTGGTGTGTGCTGGGTATAGGAAATGCCCAGAAGTCTTCTATAGCACCTCATCTCCATGCGTTGTAGATCTGCTGTGAGGGTCCATGTTTCGCAAGCGTATAGGAAGATGGAGATGACAACAGAGCGCAGCGGCCTTACCGTGGAATGTAAACTGATGGTGCTGTCTTTTCAATCTTGCCAGGACAGCAGTTGTTTGTGCGATCCTCACTGACATTCGACACAAATATGATTAATTTTTTAAAATAAATATACTCCTGATTTAAAGCAAATGATTAGTAAGGATATATAAGATTGTTTTATGTTTTAAAAAGTCAACAACACAACTATACAAGCACGGCCTCACTAACCCTACAGCCACTGAAAGTCAAGGAATGTCTACTTTGGGCCCTTATGTAGATGACCAGACATAGGTGACTAGGGTAACAACTAGATAGGGAGATTTTATTTGCTGCAAGGAGCGTACATTTGGAAGGGAACTTTGTAATGTAGTGCCAACACTTTGGAAACAGTGCCAGAATGAGATATATTGAAGTATAACAAAGCTGCAGTATGGAAGTACCTGAACAATATGGAGTCATTGTCTCAATGTGGAGTCACAAGACAAGTGTGGATTATTTATTGGAGCTCAGCAGACGACAGAGTCTAATCCGAAGTGGTGAGCCGTATTCGCATTTTTTAAAACTAGAAATGGCGCGTGCGGCCATTTCGAATACCAACTTCCGCTCAAATGGTTACCGCTTCCTGTTGTGAAGAAAATGGAGAAAATAAGTTTTTAAAAATTGCGTCCACCGTGCAGCTTTATGACAACTCGAGATCGAGTACAGTCACTGTTCAGTCAGATTGAGCGACATATTGTGCATGGTTTGTTTTGATCACAAACCACTGATTCGCCAAGATTGTCCTTGTGGGAAACCCTGTAACGTTTACAGGCCTCGCACTGATGATGAACGACTTGAATGGCTTTCAAAGCTTAACCTTTAAAAAAAAAACCACCAGACGTAATAAATAAACACCATGCTAACGGGATTCGAACCTCGAACGTAAGAGATGAACCCATAAATTACCCCAGGCTTCTAAATGCACCCGAGGAAACTTTGCACCTGTTAAGGTCCAACACTTGTTTGTTTTGTTGTCTGTTATTATTGCTATTGTTATTTTTGTAATGGCAGTGCTGGTGGAAGGAATGGGGGGGAGGGAGGGAGGGATGGAGTGAGCGCAGGGGGAACGGGGAGGGAGAGGCTTGCAAGTGACTTTTTTCAGCTCCTCCTAATCTCTTTGCACACTGAGCATCGGATCCTGCTTGCGTAGAATTGTGTTCGCAACAAGTCAACATGATGATGATGACGATATATGTCATCCTTTAAAATTTGTATTGCATATATTTTTAAATAATTAATTATTTCTTATAATCTGACACAATTGCGGTAAGAGTACGTTTACTAGATCAGGGATTCTAGACCGAAGATTTGATGACGTGGTCGACTAATCGACTTCATGTCCGAGGAAAGGCCTATTTCTAAACTAGGGCTTGAATATCCATAACATACTACGATGACAACATTTTTTACTCATGGAAAGACAGTTTGAGAGATTTTATTTACTGACTCACAACTCTTTCATTTTGTTTTGTTTTTAACTATTTAGTTATAATTAGTTATTGGAAGACTCTCATCATGATATACATCCAACTACAAAATCTCCAACCTACCTTTCTCACATAATCCAGAGGCAGAGCACTGAGAGGCCGAGAGCCTCTCTCAATCGTGAACCATAAAATGGGTGTCCAGTCTGAACTGTACGCCTCCTAACTGAATTATGATTTGTCAACTGTGCAATTATGAATAGTCATACGAATATCTATATGGGCATGCGTTCGTCCCGTACTAATATTAATTTCAACGAACTTTCCAAAACCATCTCACTATCTCCTATCATCTTTACACCATACTGTGAAGTTTCAGCCACCACCTAAAACTGGCTACGCGATGTTAAAGGTGAAACAGAACTACAATAACCTTACTCCACGTCTTTCCTCTAACTTTGATTAAAGATTACTTTCCCACACTAATACATCTCCTCACTACCTACCTTATCACTTTCAAACACACATCTACTCCCAAAACTACTAACATATGTCTAAATGACTAATATTGCATTTGTATTTGTAATCACCTTCACATCTCTAAACATTTCACAATCTATTATACAAACAACTCCATATTTCTGAATAATAAAATTTATCAATGCCCTTATTTCTAGTTATGCTTCACAAATTTCTTTTATAACCCACTCCCATAATCAACAACCATATTTCTTGTTTTACTTCTTATTTCCTGTTCCTTGTTTTAATTTCACAAAACTCAAAACAATTTCTGACACTTCCACTACCGCTTTTAATCATCTATCTCAACAATTCATTTATCTTCCGTCTCCTTAAAGTTTGGATACGCTAGACGTTAATCACTTTATCGTTTTTATAACTTATTTTTATCAACACTAATACATACTTCTTTGTATCCAAGCATTTCCAGCAACTGTAATACGTTTCTTAAAATTATTTAAACGTTACATCAATTCCAACGACTGTGGTACGTTTCTAACATTGTATTGAAATCATAATTGGACTCTGTCATAAACCACCGAACGTCGGGATTTAAGGTGGGGCTGATGTATTGACATACTACTACTACTACTACTACTACTACTACTACTACTACTACTACTACTACTACTACTACTACTACTACTACTACTACTACTACTACTACTACTACTACTATGAATATGAATAATCTTGAGTGATTGTGCTTTATCAAAAGGCCTAAATTACTAACCAAAAAATACTGATAAGTGCAAAAAACATTCGCAATCATAACTGAGTTAGTTAGTTATTCATTGCTTACAGGGTCCAGCGGACTGCAAAGTGGCGATTCAGGACCACACAATCAAGACCACAACTTCGCTGAAAGAGGACTCGCCCCTGATCCGCATAAAAGATCTGCCGAAACAACCCTAGTGGTAACACTGAAGGCATTCCACCATATACCAGCCGGTCACTTTACAATAAAGACAACCCACCCAACAGACGCTGAGGCTATACTCTAATTTATCGAATCCCCAGTTTACAAAAACAAAATAGAATACAGACATCATTATAAAATATCAACAAAACACCTACATATAAAATGCCTACATTGCCAAGTAATAACATCATAGGAAGCCCCAGTGACCATTTGGCAGAAAGCGTGCAATAATTTTATATTCCCAAGCTGATTCAACAGACCTCACACACTCATTTTTCAATTTATGTTTCCTATTTTGGAGTCCTTCTCGCTAAATTTTGCCCTTTTCGTCCCATTTTCGCTCTTTTCGCTGTCCTTTTTGCCCTTTTCGCTCTTTTCGTACTTTCTGTACACCGCAAATGAGGAGTTTTGTCCCGGAAGAGTTTTTAAGAAAAAAGGTAGGTGACTGGTCTAACGAAGAAGAAGATAGTGTAGTAGGCCGAGATTGATAGAACAGTAGATTGACAGAACAGAGTAGGAATGAGAAAGAACAAATGAGAAAGACAGCGACAGTAAGAATTTAAAGCACTAAATTTCCAGAAAGTGGGGATACTATTTATACTAAAATCCCCGGTACCCCCACGAGGGAATCATAACTAAACTAATCTGTTTTTAATACGCTTCTGACTTTTTTCTGTAATAACATACCGCTTTTGTCTTCTGGGTACACAATCAGGCGTAACAACAGTCTGGGTACGTTCGTTCGTTTATTAGGTAATAGTCCCCGGACACTTAAAATTTCAGGACCAATATAAAAAAACAAGTATAACGATAATCAAATTAAAACTAATTTAAGATGCAATCTAAAAGATTAGAACACGCTAATACGGCGTGGAGGATATTGGGGCATGGGGACTATGGTCCAACTACTGTGCCCGAACATATAAGCATAATTAAGAGTAAAAACAGGGGAGGGGGGGGGGTGGGGAAGCTAAGGCGCTCATATTGCGCAAATATATGGGCATGGAGAGACAAAAGTCGTAACCACAAATCCCAACATCACCCAAGGAACACAGAGCAGGGGAGAGGTGCATCACCACCCCGCCAAGGGTAGTATCTATTGTAATGGGCATAACCTGTCTCTACCGTGTATTATACAATAACTGACCCGTAAAATATAATTATTAGTCTCGACCCTTCTTTAATGGTCTGATGTTAGTTGTTTTGTCATGAACCCTTCCGACCTTCAACCCCAAAGGATTCCTTAATTCTTGCTCGACTAACAAGTAATACAAAATATTGAAATCCGGCAGCATGGACAGACATCTGGAGTAGCCTACTCCAAGGAGTTATCTCACGGGGTGTCGGATAGCGCAGTGGTTGGAGCACTCGCTACTGTGTCGCAAGTTAAGCACCGTCCAGGGCGGTTAGCATTTGGATGGGTGACCGCAAAACGTGAAGCGACAAATAACAACGCCCCCAGTTGACTCAACTGTGACTGAGTACCCACTCTCTTAAGGGTGGGGAAGGTAAAGCAGTGAGGATAGAGGGGCCGGGTAGCTCAGTTGGTCTTACTAGTAACCGAAAGGTACCTGGTTCGAATCCCGGATTGGCCAATGTGTGACCATATTGGTTCGCTGGTGTCAGAATAACGTGACCAGTACGCTTCGGTGTCGTGTGACTATAATCTGCAGTTACACAAGCAGCGAGGGAGAGAGATGGGCATCACCCTCATTACGCTGGCCCAAGGTAAGTGTATCTCCAACATCACGCACCCCTACGGCCACAAGGCTATGGGACTACCTTTACCTTTTTACTTTACCAATGAGTTATGTCCCTTTAAATAATATCTTCGAGTCAGACCAGACAGCTTCTATATGTATAATTATAGATGACTCAGAATGTGTGAACAGAAAGTAGATTAACTGAAAATAAGGTGGAAAAAAATTCAGTAAGGCGTGACTGTGTGATTTGTATAAACTCAGTTGGTGCTGTTTCTGAAACTGCCTAACAAAATTACTCGTGCATACAAAACTATGAGTCACACGGGAAAAGTCTCAGTGCCTATTTAAGTGAATTTAAGCACTGAGAGGGCGCGGTGCAGTCAAGTAGATTTCAAGTTTGCACTTACCAACTGTCTGCGAGTTTCATACAGTCAGCGTGTCTGAGCTTGCCCAGGCCTACGGCCGGTTTTATATTGTTCTCGGGTAGCAGTGTCAACTGAGTCTAGACTGTTTAAGCGAATAACACTGCTTAGATGATATTAGCTGAGGCTAATTTAAATGTATTACAAAAAATTATATTTAAAAAAGACCGGATCTGTGCTTTAAAAGTCGCGGCTGCGCTAGTATCAGCTACGCAATGTGTAAGTGGATCTTTCGCTTAGGCCTATGACCATCACCAAAGAGGTTGAAAGAAAGAGAGAACATTTCGGTAATTATGTAAGCCAGCTGCAAGAGTTGTCCCCTTTCTGAAGAGTACGGAAGAAGGAATTCATTGTTCAGCGCCCAAATGCAGCAACTACGTGTACAATGTTTTTTTTATTTTTTATTTATTTTTTTTAAAAAAGGAAACCCCTTTTTTTCGTTTTATTCTGGATGAAGCAAGGTATGTTTGAAAACTTAGCAGGCATGAATTTGCACACAAAATTAATTGTACGGTAATATTACAACTCGGATCAGACCGGTGGAATTTAGATCTGACGTAAATCTACTTGGATTGAAATATAAGTCTAGAAAGTTTCAAAAAATTGGTAAGCTTTGCATTCGAGAAATGTTTTAGCAGCCTAAATGCAGGTTAGGGTTACAGGGTGGAGAATAGCTGAAGAAAAAAATCTCTGAAATCCGGTCGGGGTCCAGAAGCTGAAAGTTTTATAGCATTTTAAACCCCAAAAGTATGCTTTTTGTGAGAGATAAATTTGGATGTTTTTCATAATATAATATTCATGCATTCATAGATAGACATTATTATTTTTTTATATTATTATTAATTAAGACTAATGTTCACATACACACACAAAACCTTTTACTTGGAAAAAACAAACTGAATAGCTTTGTGTCAACATATGCAAGATTATGGCAACTGTCACAAACAAGCTTGCTTCCTAGTATTAAAATCTAAATAAATATATTTTAAAAAAAAAAAAAAGAAGCAAATCTCAGCTCTATTTGAAAAATGATGATAAGGTGCTCTGTTTTTTTTTTTTTTTTTAAAGTTACTGCTGGCTTAGTATTAGTGCAAAGTCTCTTGGCTGGAGGTCTGTCATCAGTATCTCCTCGATGTACGATCCTTAAAACGCAAGACATTCTTAGATTCTCACTGTTGTGGTACTGACACTGTGAGGGTGACTAATACAAAAACAAATATGGCTACCGCCGTTCCGTACATTGGCGCGCTAATTTAAGGGAGGCAATTTGTCAATTTGACCAAAAACTGAAAACTCATAAAATAATTTGTTCAAAAATAATTAAATTACTATTTTAAAAAATTATCAGTAAGGAAAAAAAAACATCGGAAAGAAATATTTTTTTCTCGGAAAATCGCGAATCGGCGGACAGTTCTCCACCCTGGGTTAGGGCTAGAGCTAGATCTAAGCTAACGTAGATCTACACTTGTCTAGCTTTGGCGAAAATCTTGAGGTTTTGAAGAGCTCGTTTATTGTCCGCATGATTCCAAAACAGACTTATGATTGTCTCAAAGTTGAGAAGAATCAAATCATTTTCCATTTACGTTGAGACTTTCAACATTGTTGATGAAAGAACCTGGTTTTGTAGCGATATTGTGGGCCAACTAATGAGGGGTAGATGTAAGTCTAGCCCAGCCGATCTGCATATACCACTGCGGCGGTCAGCCTACCAGCATCTTCTACTGCTTTCAGCTCATACCTGCTCTAAGGAGGCGTTCAGACCCCCAGCTGCTGTTGCTGGCGTTTACCTTCTACACATGAATCCCTCGCCAGGTTTATATGGCTCCATCGCTACATTGACAGAAGATCCGTAGGATCTCATCTTTGATATGATGATGATAATCATTATTGTCAGGGTGGCGACGTGGTGATCGTCCTTAACGCTGATGCAATAGGACGTTAAGCTTCGTTGTTCCCCCTCCTCTTCGTCAAAGATTCCAAGGCACGGCACGGACCATCGCCACATCTTCTCGAGTATGCTTTTGAGACGACCCACCTTCCCCACCTTTGCGCGCCTGCACCTAACTTCATTACTGCCTTGCGCGCCCATCTCCTTAAGATTTTAAGATTTCAAACACCCAGACTTCTTACTACATCACTACATCTTATTACTACAAGACTTAATCTTCACGTCCCTTATATGCATAGATAACCAAAGGGAGACGCGTCACAGGCATAGGTGCTCGCGTGTCCAGATACAAGCGCCTGTGCTTATATGCTAACGTTCTAGGGACTCAAATCTATGAAACGAGAGAGAGAGAGAGAGAGAGAGAGAGAGAGAGAGAGAGAGAGAGAGAGAGAGAGAGAGAGAGAGAGAGAGATCTAAATGACGCTAAAAGTAATGACTATTAATTTACATAATTATATTTTTTTGAGAGGTGGGGGTGGGAGGGAGGAGGATGGAGGTCGCTAAATATAATAAAAAATTCGATTTTCATTCCGTCTTCTAATAGCGATCTCCCTGCCTTTACACCCCATATTGGAGTGATAGATGTGTGTGTGTTGTGTGTGTGTGAGTGGGTAAAACATGTGAGCATGTATGTTGGTACAGATCGCCGCCCTTTGAGCCTGATTATTGATTTGGGGAAAAGCAAACTTTACTGAGGGCGACAAGTTGATCCAACATTTCAATACCATCGGGTCTTTTAACGCCTCACATTAAGATGACATTCACCATTGTCTCTCTTCTACGAGCATATTGCGCATAATTATAGCTAGACTAATTGTGAAAATGTGTAGGCTACGTTTAACTAGGCACGCAACTGAACAAATGAACGCGTTATTACTATGTCAAATATAGGCCTACATGTGTTTAGCTTGTCCGAGTCGGCTCTGCTATACTCACAAGGATTTTTTGGTAAAAATGTACGATGATAGATTATATTATTATTTTCAGATACTGACATCACACGCATAGCTCGTACACAAGCACACATACCAAAAGTGCTAAGTTTCTTAGCGATGTTGTGACTCAGCGTTATCCAAGGCCTCAAGAAGCACAAGGAAATCTATGTGAATTATCTGCAAGCAAAAAAAATATCCACCTTTGATCAGCCAAGTTTTAAATAAAACGCGAAACGTGTTTAAAAAATGCCTGGAAGAAATGACCCATTTTAGTTTGCCACTTTCGCATCGTATCTTTGCATCGAGTGAATGAGCCTTTCCGTCCGCCGTACGATTTCCGTCTTCTAATTGCTTCTTGTCTTTTTTACACCATATGAATATGAATAAGCGTCTGTTGTGTATGTAGACATGTCTGTAACATGTCAGCGTGTATGTTCGTTACAGATCGCCGAGCTTTGAGTCTGATTTAAGAATAAGGAACGTATAGCATCCATTATTATTATTATTATTATTATTATTATTATTATTATTATTATTATTATTATTATTATTATTATTATTAATATTATTATTATTATTATTATTATTATTATTATTATTATTATTATTATTATTATTATTATTACTTTTCAGTTTTATACTACAAATTTTTTATGAATGTGTTTTTATTTTAAGTTTTAAAGTGGAATTGCGTATTTATAATTGCGTATTCACTTTTAAAGTTATAGCTTAATTATTATTCGTGTTATTATTATTATTATTATTATTATTATTATTATTATTATTATTATTATTATTATTATTATTATTATTATTTAGGGAGAGAGAGAGAGAGAGAGAGGGGGGGGGTGGGTGGGTGGGGGAGGAGCGAAGTGCAGAGGAGAGGGGAGATCGTTTGTAGGGACTGTATATAAACCCATATTTTAATTGCTAACTTGCTGAAGGGGCCGGGTAGCTCAGTTGGTAAGAGCTTCTTGCTAGTAACCGAAAGGTCGCTGGTTCGAATCCCGGATTGGTCAACGTGTGATCATATTATTTTCCCCTTTACCAACAACTGGCCCGCTGGTGTCAGTATAAATCGGTCCAGTAGTCACCTATATGCGAAAGTGTCGTGTGACTATAATCTACAAACAACAGCTAACTTGCGTCTTTGTATGCGTGTCTGATGTAACGGTGTCTGTTATTTTAATACTTGTTAACTTGCGAGTGTAGTCCATGCTTTCGAGCGCTTAGACCAGGCTAGATAGATATAATTCAGTGCTTATAGGGTCCAGCGGACTGCCAAGAGCCAAATCAGGACCACCTAGGTCAGGCTAGATAGATATAATTCAGTGCTTATAGGGTCCAGCGGACTGCCCGGAGCCAAATCAGGACCACCTAGACCAGGCTTCAAGTTTGGAATTTCAGCTTTATAAAATAAATTCTTGTAGTAGTTGTTCTTGTTCTTCTTTTGTCTTGTTGTTGTTGTTGTTGTTGTTGTTGTTGTTGTTGTTGTTCTTCTTGTTCTTCTTGTTCTTCTTCTTCTTCTTCTTCTTCTTCTTCTAAACTCTGAGACAAAACTATTTCAACGCGGGATAAATCTCTCTCTCTCTCTCTCTCTCTCTCTCTCTCTCTCTCTCTCTCTCTCTCTCTCTCTCTCTCTCCAAGGGCAAGATGTAAAAAAGCGCATCCAGCGCTTACTCTTTTACCCTTGCAAAATAAAATTGTTATCTTCTCTTCTCTTCTCTTCTCTTCTCTCTCTCTCTCTCTCTCTCTCTCTCTCTCTCTCTCTCTCTCTCTCTCTCTCTCTCTCTCTCTCTCTCTCTCTCTCTCTCTCTCTCTCTCATCTTGATTTCTTATATTGCGTTGCTCCGGAGGAAGTATTTTCGACTTCACATCCCAACACTTCTTCCCCCTGTCTATCTGTACCTTCCCTGTCTTTCTTTAACATCCCTGTACTTCCCCTGGTCTAGTTTAAAGACTGATTTTGGTGAACCTGTACGCGCACGCTTACTCGTAAAGTAATTCCTCCGGAGCAACGCAGCATAAGGTAAAATTAGAAATGAAATTTCACCTTCCAGGTAAATCTCGTTTTGTTGTCCAATTTCACTTGACTTTTTCACTGTCAGCATTTGAAAATGTATAAAAAAAATTAAAAGATTAAAAAAAAAAAAGCCTAGCTGCCAATCTTTTTACCATCTTTTATTTTACAGGCAAATAGTTAAGGTGCGGTCTGACGGGAAGTGAAACAGAAGCAAAACAACCAGTAAAACACGAAAAAGCGTAGTTTTGACGATGTTTATTGTGTGACTAGACCTAAAGCATAACAGCAGCAAAGTGCCGAAGTCAAGCAAAGACGATGCTTTCAGTGTTTGAGGTGCTCTAAAATTTGGGCTGTTTTGCTGAAGCATTTGATTGCCAGCCAATCAGAAGAGCCGACGTACAAAAACGAGGTTGTTATCATTTCAGCGATCATGGCGGCATCAAAAGCTACTGGGCCATTAGCAAATCTGAAACAAGACAATACGTTTATTCTCATCGATCTAATTCAAAGCCACGAGGCAAACTTACAGAAACAAAACCCTGAAAAAGGCCTCATACGCGTAAAGGGAGGTAACTGATTTACAACTTGTTGCACATTGCTTCCACGCAGACTATGCAAAACTTCACATCGTGTAGAACTCACTGATCTAAAATTTATTTAGTTCAGTGTGTAGGACTGCAAAGAAAGATCTACATACACGTATTTAAATTTTAAAAAATCGCTTTCGATTACATCTAAAGTTAAATATTGACATTACAAACATTTAAAAAAATATATATATAAAATAAATAAGTCACTCCATCTCCCTTTCTCTCTCTATCTGTATGCGCGTGCGTGTGTGTGTTTGTGTATGCGCGTGTATATATTTTTGAGAAAGACTAACATGATTTTTTCAATGACAAGACTTATTCATGTTTAATTTGTATGCAGCGCTCGGGGTTTACCCCAACATTTTTTTTTTTTTTTTTATGTGAGCACGCATAAATAGATTTTGTCGTCACCGCGGAAAAGGCAACGACGGAGGTGGCTGAAGCGCGTATAGACATTACATGAATAGGGTGAATGTCTACTAATGTTGCTTGCATTTGGTGAAATCAACTAAACTTATTCACCGGTATATCTGGTCATCGTTACTTCACCATCTCTCTACTACTACTACTACTACTACTACTACTACTACTACTACTACTACTACTACTACTACTACTACTAATGATGTACAAGAATTATGCTTTATCTATAAAATATCTATATATATCTATATATCTATAAATTAAATTTAAATTAAATTTCCTGAAATTGTCAGGTCTGATGTTTTCATGCCTTCTTTCCGCTCATTAATTTGTTGTTTTGTTTGTATTTGTTTACACACCCCTTCCAAGAGGGGCTATGGCCTTATACAGATTAAACTCGTTCTCTCTCTCTCTCTCTCTCTCTCTCTCTCTCTCTCTCTCTCTCTCTGAACCATTAGAAATAAATAAATAATTAAACGTAATTATATATTTATCTATAGGTCTGATTTGCAATAGGTATAGGTACAATAGTGACCTCATCAGATCAGTTTGCGATGTCCTATATAGTCTAGATGAGGTCGATGATCTTCCGCGATTGGCCTTCCCCATGACTCCCCTCTTCCCCTCCCCCTCCCGCCCCCACTCTTTCACTTATGCTGTAAAAGTGTCTCACCCACTATATCTTTAAAAAAAAATCTTAACAAGCTATACAAGCTTATCCAGGCAAGCGCTTTATTTATTTGTTTGTTCCTCTCAGTAGATAACTGTGTGAGTGGCCTACATTTTATAAAAGTTTTTATCTGTTATTAAGTTACCTTTAGTCTGTTCCACTTTTAAATGGGGTACTCTTTTATGATGGTATAGTAGGCTGTCATTTGCAGCATTGCCACCTGTGGGGTGCCGGGGGTTTCAGTATAAATAGTAGACTATCCCCATTTTCTGGAAATTTAGTGCTTTACATTCCCACTGTCCCTGTCTTTTTTCTTTGTTCTTTCTCATTCATACTCTGTTCTATCAATCTACTATACTATCTTCTTCTTTGCTAGACGAGTCACCTACCTTTTTTCTTGAAAACTCTTCCGGGATAAAATTCCTCATTTGTGAATGAGGTCTGTTGGGTCAGCTTGGGAATATTGCACGCTTCCTGCCAAATGGTCACTGGGGCTTCCTATGATGTTATTATTTAGCAATGTAGGCATTTTATATGTATGTGTTTTGTTGATATTTCATAATGTTGTTTGTATTCTATTTTGTTTTTGTAAACGGGGGTTCGATAAATTAGAGTATAGCTTCAGCGTCACCTGCATGGGATGTCTTTATTGTAAAGTGACCGGCTGGTGGAATGCCTTCATTGTTACCACTAGGGTTGTTTCAGCAGATCTTTTATGTGGATCGGGGGTGAGTCCTTTTAGCGACGTTGTGGTCTTGATTTTGTGGTCCTGATTCGGCTCTTTGCAGTCCGCTGGACACTGTAAGCAATGAATAACTAACTAACATTGCATCACGTTATAGTTATCTTCCTTTCCTATCCTGTCCCGTAACCCGGAGGTCGTAGGGGCACCACAGATGATCGTTTAACCAACATACTCCATCTTTCTCTGTCCTCAGCAGCCCTGTGATGGCTTCGCTCAGTGTCATTGATTGATTGATTGATTTATTGTTGCTTTAGGTCCAGCGGACTCTTCCGAGCCAAATCAGGACCGGACAACCCCCGATCCGCATAAAAGATCCGTTGAAACAACCCCAGTGGGAAAATTGAATGCCCTCCACCGGCCAGTCACTTTACAATAAAGACATCCCACGCGAGGGACGTTCGCTCAGTGTCAAACCAGTCCATTCTCGAATGTTGTCCTCCCAACTCTTTTTCGGTCTCCCTCTTCTTCTACCTCCTTGCACTGTGCCTTGCAGAATGGTCTTTGCAAGGCCTGATGATCTGGTGACGTGGCCATACCATCGGAGTTTCCGTTTCTTCACCACTGTGAGCAGGTCATCGTGTTGTCCAATGGCTTGTGTGATGGTCTGTCGGACTTCGTCGTTGGTGATGTGTTGGGTATAGGAAATGCCCAGAAGTCTTCTGTAGCACCTCATCTCCATGCTTTATATTCTTCGTTGTAGATCTGCTGTGAGGGTCCATGCTTCACAAGCATATAGGAAGATGGAGATGACATGGGAGTCTTACTTTGGAATGTAGACTGATGGTCCTGTGTTTCCAAATGGGCTTCAACCTTGTCAGGGCAGCAGTTGTTTGTTCGATCCTGGAGAGGACTTCATGTCGGGACCCATTGTCTGACACAATGGCTCCCAAATATTTGAAGCTATGCACTGTGTTGAGGGATTGGCCTTGGACTTTGATGTCTTCCTTTTAAAAAAATAATAATAAGACCAGTTTTAATTTGGTCACATAATGTGTTGTGGTGTGGTTTTTAATTTCTAGCCGGTTGCCACGGTCGAGGATGTAAATGTCTCTTCTAATCCCCCCTCCCACATCTCGCCTCGCCTTCTTCCTCCCCTCGTCGCCGTTGATGAATAAAGGCCAAACATGCGGTATAAACAATAGTCTCAAAGGACGCTAAACTCAGAAGAAAGAAGAGGACGTCGGCGTGTAAACTGGTTTGTCCAAAGAGGAAGGAAAAGAAAGGTCTAGCTGATTTCACCAGTTGCATGCGAACATAGTACACATTTCCCCGTATCTGTGCACAAGAAGCGTGGGTTTGTACTGTGCCGATGGAAAAACACAGAGCATTATCAAATTCCGTGTTATCAGTCTCTCTTGATGAAAACCATGGCACTGACAAATAATACTGCTTCTGTGCTTTCAGTGAAAACGTTAGGAGTAATTAGCTTACAGCGATATTGATTGATCGTCGGATTTATTTTTTAAAAAAAAACACGATAGGTTCTATAATTCGTGAAGAAACTGTATAACAAACGCAATACTCTATGTGACAATGTGACATAACATTGATATAGTATGTGACACAACATGGTTAAAGTATAGTTCTAGGTTCTATTTGTGAAGAAGCTTTAACAAACGAAGTACTTGTATGACACAACGTTGTAATAGGAGAGAGAGAGAGAGAGAGAGAGAGAGAGAGAGAGAGAGAGAGAGAGAGAGAGAGAGAGAGAGAGAGAGAGAGAGAGAGAGAGAGAGAGAGAGAGAGAGAGAGAGAAGTACTACTACCACTAGGTTATATTTGTGAACAAACGGTAACAAACGCAATCATTTACGTGAAAATGGGACGCAACATATTGTTCGTAGGGTGCACCCTTAGTAGGTTATATTTGTGAAGAAACTGTAACAAAGCAGTTCGGTGTGAGAAAATGTGAAACAGCACTGTTAGTAGGCCTACAGTGAAAGAATAATACAGTAGTAACTTTGTTGCATAGGCTTTGGCCCTTTCAGCTGATGATGCGCTTGTGAATGCATAGCCTACTAGCACTGAAGCAGGACTGTGCTGTTGTCTGGGCGTTAGACGATGCTCCCGTGCAAAGATTGCATGCAAGTGAGCGCTTCGGGCGGCTGGGGTTAGAGTCTGTTTGGGCTAGCACCTTGTAGAGCCAGAAAAGCGCTATAATTACAAGAACTATTTAAATACATACAATAAATTGTCACAAGAACGGTACTGCAACTGCAAAGGTGTCTGAGGAATTTGCTTACATTAAGTTTACACTGAAAATAAAATATGAAAAGAAATTATGTTACACCAATAATAACAAATATACCTAGATCTATCCTTTATTTATTTATTTTTGCCGCCGTGGAATTAATCCATTAAAAAACATAAACTA
Organism: Oncomelania hupensis; assembly: GCA_036898135.1. Lineage (NCBI taxonomy): Eukaryota > Metazoa > Mollusca > Gastropoda > Littorinimorpha > Pomatiopsidae > Oncomelania > Oncomelania hupensis. The sequence goes on along the minus strand of CM072513.1, from coordinate 96,021,759 downwards.
CAACGTTAGCCTATTCCAGATTCCAGATGGTGGGCTGATAATGGACACTGTACTGATTGTGAACACCCTGTGCTGATTGTGAACATCCTGTACTGAGTGTGGACACTCTGAACTGTTTGTGAGAATTCTCTGTTTTGTTATTCAACAATAAACAAACAAAACAAAACAAAATTGATTTGTGAACTTCCTTTATGAGCCAAACAAGATGAGTAACGCCAAATCACTTTTGGCTGGTTGCCTTGTACTATTTTGCTTGGTGAACTGTTCCATTTATACAGCTGTTATCACGGGAAATGAAGACTTTATAAATAACATTACTGAGACAAAAGTCAATCCCAAACTTTCTGCCCACCAAGCTTCGAACGGTAGGTCTACACTTCGGTTCAAAACAGACTCTGAGAAAACATTGAATTCCGAAAATGCGTCTGACGAAAATCTAAAGTCCCGAAGTATAGTTCAGTTTAGCAGCAATAAAGTATCCAATACTGAAAAGTCCAGTACCGAAGTAGAACGCGTGCAGACTTCTTCTTCTCCAAATTACCGCCGTGGTCGACATCCTTTGAACTTTGACTCTTCACACAATAAAACCGGACCCGGAAATGATGTCGGAAACGCGGGAGATTCAAACGGGACCACCAAGAAAAGTGGATTTGTTAGCTTTGTCAACGAAACAACACAATCCTTACAGAATAAGGCGATATCCGCATACGAAGGTAACAGAGATGAGAATGCGTTCGGTGGCGATACTACTGATGAACAATCCGGCAAAAATTATCCTAGGTCAGCAATTCTGAAAAGTCGATTAGAGGACAACTTCAAAGTCAGAGAATACTACTCCGGGTTTCCTCAAGATTCACCCGAGACCAACCATTGTTATAACACTAGTCTGTGGTTTGAGTGTGGGACAGCCGACGCCCGTGGCCAGGGTCACAAGCGGTGTAAATGTTGTTGGCGGCAACCCGGTAACTTGACGGCCATGTGCAACAACACGCGCCTGGCATTCGTCCCTTACTTCCACAACCTCACCGTCAGATATCTCATGTTCTACGGAAACGGCTTGCGGGCCGTTAACAACTCCAGCTTCTTCCAGAACGTTCCGCACTTGTGGAGGTTGGACCTGGACCACAACGACCTAAGGCATCTGGCGCCAGACGCCTTCAGACTGCTGACCAATCTCACCTATCTACGAGTGAGCGACAACGTGTACCTCGACATCAGCAAAAACATTTCCGCCATCTTCAGTGTGGCCACTTTGCAGATCTTAGACATCAGCAACACGTATTTTGGATTGTTCCCCAATGACACCTTCATCAGGTACCCCATGCCTCACCTGGAGAGGATATACCTGCATAACTCCGCCATGAGGATCTGGGACATCGGACTCTTCCAGCCATTGAAGGCCTTGAGCTACGTGGGCATGATGGACAACGACCTCATCTCCATCAGTGTCAGCTCCAGTATCGAGAATGTCAGCGCGACCTATATCGATCTGGCTCAGAACGACATCTACATATTTCCCCAGTCTTGCTGGAACAAAACCAGATCCATCTTCCCAAAGCTGGAAACGCTGGACTTGCAAGGAAACCGAATTGGCCTCATCCCAAAGCACACGTGCCTGCCCAAGCTGCAGGCTCTGTACTTGAACTACAACTCTCTGCGCCGGTTCGAATCGGGTACGTTCAACGAGACGAAATTTCCCAACCTGACCGTGCTGTTCTTGGACCGCCTGATTCCCATAACGTTGATGGAGGCCTATGCATTCAACAACAGCAAGCTGGAAAACATGTCCATGATGTACAACAACATCGACTTTTCTAGCGTCGTTGTACACGACCTGGCTTTCCGTGGCCTGACGGGACTGAAGCTCCTGCAGCTAGAGCACAACTACGGCCTGATCGAGGGTCGTTTGGGCCAGCTGTTTCAGGATAGCCATCAACTGCAGAGGCTGTCTCTCGGTAACACCTTCATGGACACCATCACGCCACAGACCTTCGAACGCTTTCCTAACCTCATCTATTTGTCGCTGTACCACAACCCCATTATCAGCCTGTCGCCGAAATCTTTCGACGGCTTGAAGTCGCTCCAATACCTGGACCTCAGCAGCTGCTGGATCGTGACGCTCAGTCCGGATCACTTCAGCGCCGCCACGCGGGGGCGCCTGCAGCACCTGGACCTGAGCGGCAACACGTTTAATTGTGACTGCGACCTGATGTGGCTGCGTGACCTGTTGGCTGACAAGCACAACATGCAGACCATCTTCAGCAAAAACTACACAGCTTACCAATGTCACTCGCCACTCTCACTGCGCGGCACCGACCTGGCCCAATACAAACTGCAACAACAGGTTAGTGACTCGCTTCATTAGCAATTAACCGCCATCTCCACTTGCATGCAAACCAGGTCATGGAAACCATCTTTTGACTCGCTTCTCACTCCTGTTCCTTGCAGAACCTAGCAGATAACTGTGATCTCACTCAGTTCCCAATAGAACCAGAAAATATATATATTTTTCTTTGTCGACGACTTTCTTTTGTTATTACTCCTGCTATTAGATATTTACTCCTTATATGACGATAGATGTGCCTCAATTGTCGAAGACGCTGCGGAATAATGTTCCTTGCTGCTTGTTGGGACTGTAAAAATTCTGATTCTGATATAGTGCGCAGACGTGCGCCTGGAGGGTGTCGGAGTTCTGTTCTTGATTCCTGTTCCCTATTTATCAACATTGCGTGATAGATAGCAACGTGCTCTGATGTCGAACGTTTATTGTATAACAGCCAAATTGCTCTGGTTTGGGGAAGATTTTCTACTTCACCTTCGATTTCATTAAAGGGGTTGCATTTTCGTTACTCTCTATATTTTTTGTAGTGGATCAACGTTGGCATTTACAATTTGGTTAGATATAAATCTCTTATTCTTAGTTGTTGTTTTTTTCTCTTTCATTTTTGTTTAAAAATGAATACACGGAATTTTAAAGCAGTGGAAGCAATATTTTTTTGGAGGAGAGGGTGGGGGAAGAAAAAAAAAGAAAGAAAAAGAAGAAAAGTTCGACGTAGAACCCATTAAGGGAGTCGATCGAAGATCGAAGGATGCGCCAGAGTACGTAGGATGTTTGTTTGTCTTTGTGTGACAATCAATGAGATTGCTCGGGAAATTGCATTATTGTCACATCAGTTAAAAGATGAATTGCTCAAACCGAGCGCTCAGCTTTTGAATTGCAGGCGTCACTTACTCGCGGTGTCAACTTTAACAGCTGCGCTTTTGAAAGAGGTTGTTTTGTTGTTGTTGTTGTTGTTGTTGTTGTTGTTGTTGTTGTTGTTGTTGTTGTTGTTGTTGTTGGTTTTCCTCTTTAGGGAAACACTCCACTGACTCGCTCTGACTTTGAAAAGGATTCTTGACGACAAGCGACCTTGAAGCCTGCATGATGAGTCATAAACAATTATAGTGATGGTGAATCGACGTTGCTACTTTCGTTTTCTGTTCTGTTAGCCGCCATCCGTTGTTCCCGTTTTCTTTCTTTCTTTCTTTTTCTTTCTTTCTTTCCTCTTTATGTCTTTTCTAGTTATTTATTTTCTTTCGTGTTTTTTTTCTTTCTTTTCTTTTCTTTTCTTTCTAAGACATAAGTCATAAGACATATAAGATTCTTTATTTGCTTCAAATGTCACACAGAGAAGAATTTGCTTTGCGCGTCTGGGAATGGCATAAATCATTGACAATAACAATTAAAAACAATTGGTCCCGACATCTGTGAATAGCTCAGGAACTAAAAACAATAATATTCATTCACTCACATCCACAAAGCATCAGCGAACCGCACACAAATGACGTCACCAAACAAAACAAAAAAGCAGACTACCACAAAACAACAACAACAACAACAACAACAAAAAAGCATGCGCTCACACACACACACGCGTGCACCCACACACACACACACACCCCTACACACACAACACACACACACACACCCACACACACCACACACACACACACACACACACACATCCAGCTGCACAACCCCTTACGCATGTCACGTTCATAATTTAACTAAATAATATAGGCCTATTGTATGGTGTAGTTGTAACATTATATAAAGGAGAGACAGATCCGAGAAATATTGATTTTAGCAGTCTAAGGGGAATCGGACTCACGCTGTGTCCCTGCCAGGAGACAAACCTCAGAAAAACAACAACAAAATAAAGTTGTGAAAATTGAAGTTACACACTAGATTACTTGGGATACTAGTACTGGATGTACAAGTACCAGGAGGGATGAGAATGTTGAAATTTCCACAAAAGGGAGGATTTGCCATTGTTTGTTTTCCTACTAAGGAAGTTATTCTACATTGATGGCTTTTACCGGTGACCGCGATATTTTTATGGCTTGCGCGACTTATAAGCAGGTCATGAAGAAAGGTAATGTTTTAGGGTGATGGTAATACGGAGGGAAGATTGTTTTGTAAACAAATAGGCCTGAAAGACTCGCCGATGGGCTACGGTTGGGGATAGGAGAATGATTCAGCTAAAATAACTCATGGTTAATACACATTATACATATATATATATATATATATATATATATATATATATATATATATATATATATATATATATATATATATATATATATATATATATATATATATATATATATATATATATATCCACAAATTTCTTTCGTTTATTAATTCTTTATCCATTTCTTTTTTTTTCTTTCTTTCCGTTCGTTTTTTTTTTGTTCTTTAATTTTTTTTCTTTTGTTCTTCCTTTTCTTTCCGTAGGATCCTATATATAAACAATGACTAACTTTCTTTTCGTTTTTTTTTCTTTATGTTTTTTTTTTCTTCTTTTTCTTTTTTTCTTTATAGTCTTTTCTTTATTTTCTGTTTTTAAAACTTTATTTCCTTATGCATTTTATTTGTGTGTGTGCAGAGCTGCATGATGAGTCACACAGTAGCAATACTCATCATAGTGGTGGTGACATTGCTACTCGTCTTTTTTACATTGTTCCTGTTTCTCTATCGATACCGTTGGTATATTCGTCTTATGCTGTACGAAGCCTTCCGAGGAAATAGTTCTCGTCTGCAGCTGCCAGCAAATCATTTCAGGTATTTATTTCATTATTTTAATTGGTTTAAAAAAAACAAAACAACGAACAAACAACAAGGATTAACACCCCACAGGCGGCGGAAGCGGGGAGGGGGGGGCAAGGGGGGCACTGGCCCCCTCCAGAAAAATATTGGGGGGGGGGGGGGGGGGGGCAAACCTATACATTTGCCCCCCCCTAATATTCAGCCCCTCAAAAAACATTATTTGGAGGTTCAAACCAATATTTTCCCCCTTTCTCTGGACTGATGCAAGTTAACAATATTTGTGCTGAGACCATTTTCAAAGCACTGAAGGACTGCTTGATCAGACTTTACTTGCCAGTGCAAAACTGTAGGGGCCAGGCCTACGACGGGGCGAGTAATTTTCAGGGTCATGTGTCAGGAGTTGCAAAAAGATTCAAAGATGAGATCCTTGCTGTGACTGAAGAGTTGGCGACAGTTCTTGAAAGAAAACAAACGACTTGTGATGACGCAGTAAACGCTGCTGACATGTGTCTGAGAACACTGGAAAGCATGCGGCATGAAGATTGTTATGAGACATTTTTTGCTGACATCACAACGAAAGCTGCAAATTTGTGTGATGAGCCCTGCGTTCCTACACAGAAGCAGCCTCCACGAAGACTGGACGATGGCTCACATGGTCACAGCTACTCTTGTCCATCTGCTTACTACAGACAGCAATACTGTGAGGCCATTGACAACACCAAAGAACATTTAAAGAGCCGGTTTGATCAAATAGCTCTCGACTTACCAAGGAAAATTTAAGTTCTTCTAAGTGATGGAGCAGCAGGGAAGAGACCAAAATTTCCTCAAGAAATCAAAGATATATATTCCGCTGACATCGACTTGGACAGACTCAAAACTCAGCAAGAATCCTCCCACATGCACCGGGTGACACCAGGAGGCGGCTAACTCTAGGATCACCATCTTCCAAGCACTGCCGGATGAACTGAAAGCTTCTGACGCTGTGCGACGGATGCTGAGTGAAGTGGATAAACTTCTCAGACTGTACTTCACCATCCCAACCACAACTGCAACGGCTGAACGCAGTTTTTCAGCCCTAAAGCGGGTAAAAACATACCTTCGGGCAACGATGACGCAGGAGCGTCTAAATAAATGTCTTATAATGAATGTGTTCAAAGACAAAGTAGATCAACTAGACCTAGCGCAAACTGCTTACGAATTTATCAATACAAATGAACGCCGTCAGGCATACTTTAAAAAATTAACGGTGTAATTTCCCATGCCAAATGACATGCATGACTGCTGTTTTTGTTACTGTGATGGATCAACATTGCCAGGTCAGTTTCTCTCCCTTTCTCTCTACCCTCCCCCCCCCTCTCTCTCTCTTATATGCACAGTTGTAGAAATATATGATATATCTTTTTTCTCTCTCTCACATAGTGTCTATGAAAATAGTTCAAATTATTTGGAGTAAATGTCCAGGGCCGGACCCAGAGAGGAAATGGGGGGGGGGGGGGGGATACCTGGGTTCTGGACCCCCTTCCAAATTAAAAAAAAATTGAATTTTTTAAATCCAAAGAGTTTCAATTTTTTTAAAATTGTTTTTAAAACATTGCAGTTTTTAGTCACTTTTGGTCCAACGTACAAAGAGTTATTTATAGTCAATTCAACGGAAATCCATTTCAAGGGATCCGTTGAAACGTCCAAAGCGTTTTCCCTTTGAAACGACCAAGTAACCCAACCCCTAAGCCTAAATTAGTAAATGCAGCCATATTTTCTTGTTCTGGCCGCAAGCCCCTTCCAGCACCTTCACCTTGATACTGCCCTAATCCACCAAAAACGACTTTTTAGAAATATTAATTAAGATGTTAAGTTGATAATTATGACAATTCGTTGTAACGAACATCCATTGAAACGACCATCGCTGAATCGTCCAAAAACATCGTTGAAATGGAAACCCTTGACAGTGAAGCTGCAGAAAAGGACAAAAGATGTTGTCGATGCCTACTGGGAAATCAAAGAGGTCAGTAACTGCATGTCTTCTATTCGAAGAGATGTCGACACAGCGTTCGTTGCCTGGTTTGGTGAAGTCAGCAAAATGGCAAATGCTTTGACAACTGGTGTTATTGTTCCTCGTCAAGCATCCCGACAGACTCTCCGTGACAACCAATCTGCGGCCACTCCAGAAGAATATTTCAAGATTAGCATTGCCATTCCTTTCTTGGAACACCTGTCAACCGAATTGGACTCGAGGTTCAAAAATGCTGGCCTAGCAGTTGATGGTCTCAGTCTGGTGCCAAGCACTTTAATAGACAACCAGGATGGTTTCATGCAGGTTCCAGAAGGGGTGAAGACACTGGCAATGTTGTGGGAGTCTGACCTACCAGACAACGCTACCCTTGATGCAGAATACCAACGGTGGGTTTGCAAATGGCGAAGTGCTGCTGAGAATGCGACAGCTATCATCCCATCCACGGCATCAGAAGCACTGAAACATTGTGACAGGGACTTTTATGCCAACCTGTTCATCATGCTAAAGAACCTTTGCCGAGTGTGAGCGTTCAAACAGTCAGTTGCGCAACCTGAAAAACTACCTGCGCTCTACAATGGGGCAACAGAGACTCAATGGACTTGCTTTACTGAAAGTGCACAGGGATGTTGATATTGACTTCAAAGAGGCAGTGAACTGTTTTGCCAGAAGATACAATTCACAAATGGTACTAATGCCGAGGAACCTAGTGCAGCAAGACTGAATTAAATGAAAGCAGGGCGGTGATGTTCAGAAACTACAAGGTAAAGCTTTATACCGTTGGTTTAAACATAATGTTATTATTCACGAAACAAGTAAACAAAGCATGGAGAACATAAAGGGCACACAAAAGCAAAGCTTATACCGTTAACGATCAACAAAAAGTAGTGAATAATAATAGTATACAAAACATCTCTGCTGATAAATAAATGTGTGTGTGTGTGTGTGTGTGTGTGTGTGTGTGTGTGTGTGTGTGTGTGTGTGTGTGTGTGTGTGTGTGTTGTTGTTGTTGTTTTTTTAAGGGAGGGGCAGAGGATAATTTTTGTACCCCAGAGTTTGTCAGTTCAATTGTTCAAAAAGCTCAAAGTCCCAGACCATCACAAATGGCTTTTTCAAGGTTCAGATTGCACCGGATTGCACCATTTTGCATCCTTGAAAAAAATAAAATTCCGGGGGAGCATGCCCCCGGACCCCCCTAGAAGGCTCGGCGCTTCGCGCCTTCGCTGAATCTGTAACCTCCCCCTCGACTTTTCCAAGGTCCGGTCCTGATGTCAGTGAATAAAATGTGTGTGTGCCCCCCCCCCCCCCCCCCCCAATCCTGAGCAGCTTCCGTCGCCTGTGCACCGTCGTCATTTCAATAGTTATAGCGTCGCCGTCATCATCATCATCATCATCATCATCATCATCATCATCATCATCATCATCATCATCATCATCATCATCATCATCATTATCATCATCATCATCATCATCATCTTCAATCATCATCAACAGTTACAGTTACAACAGCTTTGTCGTCGTCTCCACATCGTCGTCATCGACACCACCACCTCGCAGCAGCATCGTCAATATTGATCATCGTCATCGTCATCACCACTATAAACATCGTAATTGTCGTCATCGTCATTATCTTTTTTAGTGACGCAGTAATCATCATCATCATCATCATCGTCATCGTCGTTGCCATTTTCTTTTATTTTCTTTTGTCTTCTACTACGCTTGCTGTTCACAATGTTTCTCACCATTTTCAGATATGATATTTTCGTGTCGTACGCGGAAAATGACTTGCCTTGGGTGCGGGACCAGCTGTTGGCCAAGCTGGAGAAAGGTCAGGGCCTGCGTCTATGCCTCCATCAGCGGGACTTCATCCCTGGCCAGAACATCGTGGACAACATTTTCAACTGTGTCCAGGGCAGCCGCAAGATCCTGATGGTTTTTTCTCGGCAAGTTGTTTCTATACTTTGTGACGATGACGATGACGCATGTGCAGATGATGAAGATGACAATGACGATGGTGAAGAGGCTAACGACGACGACAAGGATGACGACGACGACGACGATGATGATGCTGATGATGAGGATGATACTTACTATAGCTGTTGCTACTGCTGCAGTTGGAAATTATGCTGACTGTGATGATTATATTGATGATGATTATGCATTCATGATGATATATTGATAACGATGATGCATTCCCAACATTTCAGGCATTTCGCACGCAGCCATTGGTGTCAGTTCGAGCTGGCCATGTGTCTGCAACAAACCATCGAAAATAACGACTCCCTTGTCATCGTGTGTGTGGATGACGTCACCTCTGCCGGAAGCAGTGACCTGACAGCGACCATGATGGCCGTACTGTTGACCACGACCTACATCCAGTGGGAGGATGAGTGGGACGCAGCGCGCTCTTTCTGGTCCAGACTAAGATTAGCCCTCTGTGAAATTATGCCGCCTGAAGCGAACCCACGACCTGCACACCTCCCAAGATTATCTGCACCGAGCTCAGCAGCCTTTACTCATTCTGGCCACATATAGCCTGGATACAAACGGCTTCTGGACATTTACTTTGCTTTCCTGTTCAGCTAACAAATTAATGGCTAGAATGGGGCTGAAAGAAACACTATATATTGTTGTGGATGATGATATTCATAATAATATTATATGGTGCAGAGAATCCTGGTGACACATCAGGAGCTGCTGAAAGAAACACTATATATTGTTGTGGATGATGATATTCATAATAATATTATATAGTGCAGAGAATCCTGGTGACATATCAGGAGCTGCTGAAGGTGCTGGCCAATAAAGATCTCACTCAAGCTGCCCGAGGCGCCCACTTGCAGCCTTTGGACGCATGGTCTGACGCCCAGACAACTGAGCACAACCCTGGGCCACTGGATATGGGGGACAAAGGACCTAGTGCTTGTTGGGTGTATTTGTGTAGCCGGCTCTCGCCCGTCAGAGGAGAGAACCCTAAGCTGAACAGCGGCGGGCAAGGACGAGCCTGTCAGCCAAGGACGAGGTGGCGCAAGCTCCTAGGAGGCTGGCAGGCTAGGAGGCTGTCTATCCGAGCTCCAGCTTTCACCACTCGCTGAGGTGTTAAGCACCTTTCTTCCTTTGCCGAACTGCATCTCCCACTGCGGCGGTCCCTGTTCAGCTTGCCTAGCCGACCTGCGTTTCCTACTGCGGTGGTCTGCCTGAGCTCACACCTGCTCACTGAGACGTTCAGTCCCACAGATGCCCAGCATGCGGAGATGAGGAGGACGCACCGTCGGGGCGGTACGGGAGCCGAACCGGCGGTGGCAGTACAGAAGTCGAAGCTGCTGACGCGGACTGTGGGCGATACCGATACGTCACTCTACTTTAAACTATATTCTTCATCTTCTTTCAAGTTGGGCTCCTCTGGACCGGGCGACGGTCGCGCTGCGTGGAAGGGCCCTCTTCGTTGGGCTTCCGCTTGCCCGGCCTCCGTTTGCCCTTTATCTTTATCTACGCTTGGGCGACGTGGGGTACCCTGTGGAGAGTTGCGACCTCCGGACTACAGATGTTTCACCGCCAGTGGCACCTCGCGCTCTGCCTACCCACCCTCACGCGGCCTCTTCTTGGTCACCTTCTTGCGGCCCCATCGGCGCATCTCTCTATGGCCTTCTCGGCACACCTCATCCAGACTGTCCTTGGCGTCCAGTTTGGCTCCCTTAACGACATCTACGCAGCTGCCTTGTGCGCTCTACACCATCGTCACTCTTACTACATCTCCAATCCTGTTTTATCGCGACTTCTTATATCGATTGTTGCAGCGGTTTCATGCGCTCCATTTTCACGTGACTTGTCTACTGCAACATGACTTCTTACCTCATCCTGCCTTCACCTAGTGCACCATGACTTCTTACATCAACCGGCCTTCAATCATCCAGTCCCCCCTATACGCCATGTGTCCGGGGACGTTAATCTACCTGCCTGACCTGCAAATTAAGTATGCCTGTACCTATCCCCGTTGGGGTGCCGGGGGTTTCAGTATAAATAGTATCCCCACTTTCTGGAAATTTAGTGCTTTAAATTCCCACTGTCGCTGTCTTTCTCATTTGCTCTTTCTCATTCCTGCCCTGTTCTATCAATCTGCTATACTATCGTCTTCTTTGCTAGACCAGTCTCCTACCTTTTTTCTTGAAAACTTCTGGGACAAGACTCCTTGTTTGTGTATGAGGTCTGTTGGATCAGCTTGGAAATATTGGACGCTTTCTGCCAGGTGGTCACTAGGGCTTCCTATGATGTTATTATTTAGCAATGTAGGCATTTTATAATTATGTATGTGTTTTGTTGATAATTTATAATGATGTTTGTATTCTAGTTTGTTTTTGTAAACGGGGGTTCGATAAGTTGGGGTGAAGCCTCAGCCGTCCCCTGCGTGGGATGTCTTTATTGTAAAGTGACTGGCTGGTGGAGGGCATTCAGTTTTCCCACTAGGGTTGTTTCAGCAGATCTTTTATGCGGATTGGGGGTTGTCCGGTTCTGATTTGGCTTGGAAAAGTCCGCTGGACCTAAAGCAACAATTATGTAATGTAATGTAATGCCTGTACCTTACTGACCTTTTAATGACCTTGACCCAAAATACTGTCATCGTTGACCTACAAAAAGTTTGCATGAGAATGTGGAGCCAAATTCAATGTGTAAATTTAATTTTGTTCTTTGAATATAAGAAATGTACTTCCATAGCATAATAATGGACATTCTGTATGTGTGCGCAGTGTTGTGTGTATAACTGTAATTTAATGTGAAATGGCTGTCTCCACTTCGATATTTGAATTAATAGAGAGCAAAAGAAATTTAGAGAACATGAGTAGTATTATCATTTAATAAGTTCTATTACTAGAAATGTTTACGGATTTAACCTGAAATCTTCCTCGTGAAACAGAAACTTCACGAGATCCCTACACTTTTATGTCTTCCCATATCAATCCTGTTTATTTACATAGTCAAAATCACCAGCAGATATGTCTTCCCATATCAATCCTGTTTATTTACATAGTCAAAATCACCAGCAGATATGTCTTCCCATATCAATCCTGTTTATTTACATAGTCAAAATCACCAGCAGATATGTCTTCCCATATCAATCCTGTTTATTTACATAGTCAAAACCACCAGCAGATAATGTCTTCCCATATCAATCCTGTTTATTTACATAGTCAAAATCTTTATCACATACCACCTTCCCAGAAAACAATTACGTGTAGAAATCCTTACTCCTTTGTAATTTGTATTTATGTATTTAAAAACACATTACATGATTGACACGCACACCAATTCTGGGTATAATTGTTAACTTATCAAACTGTTAGGCAAGGCTTATACCTAATGCATAAGAATATGACATAAAACTGGAAAAATGCACACAATGGTATTTGCACTTTTTAATTTAAACAGAAGGACAAAGCCCATATGACTCACATGCTCCTTAAGGAACTCGCAATATTTAACATGAAAATGAGTGCCCAGAAAAAAACAAAATGAAACGGTGACATTAAAATGCAAAGTAATACCGACTTTGATCTTTCTTTGTTCTTGACCTTGAGATGACCTTGACCCTCCGGCTCCAAATACACTCATGTACTATCAAATAAAGTACAGCAAAAGTTGTATTATGCCCCCAAAGAACGGTGACTTTGGGATGATTTTGACCTTCAGTGACTTTGATCTTGGGATGACCTTGATCCTCACATGGCTTCGTATGCATGTCTTATCAAATAACCCAATGTTGTTGCATACTATGTGTTAAATAAACAGCCATACCTCTGTGCGATAAACAATTTTTGTATGTTTTTGCAAGGCCCATAATGACCTTGACCTTCAAGATCAATGCAAACACAGAACATCTATGAGAGATCAAGCTAATATCTCTAAATACAAGTTTGGACTTTGTATCTCTCAGTTTAGTGTCAAGGTCACTTCAAAGTACCTATACTAACCGACTTTGGACAGCTCCATGACCTTGGCCTTGGGGTGAGGTTGACCAAATTTGCACAGTATGTGTCTCATGGATATCTATCATGCTTCAAAGAATCATAAGTTCAATATTAATAACCTTGATAAAATTTGAAATGTGAAAATTTGACATTTTTTGACTTACATTTGTTGACCCTGTGACCTGGACTTTGAAGTGAAGTCATTCACTCACGATCACTGATGGGTATACACCAATTACCAAGTTTGGTTGTGATAGTTGAAATAGGTTCTGAGTACTTAGCCACATTAAAGTTTTTGCACAGTCAGTGGACAGACAGACGGACAGATATTTTTTTAAATGTCATTTTTGGAACTATTTAGGACTCATCTCGCACAGATTTGCAAAAATCTGTTTTTCTTGTATGTGTGGGTTTATTATTATTATTTTTTTTTTGTGGGGGTGGAGTTTGGGAGTGGAGAGGGGATATGAGTATATATAGACTCACATTGCTATGCTTGCGAGTCAATAAAACGTTTGTAAATTTGGAATTTTTTATTCTTTCATTGACAAAACAAACAACGTGCAGCATTGACAAACACACACAACACCTCAACAAATAAAACAAGAAAAAAAAATCATGGAACGAATATAAAAATATAACAACTACACAATGAAACAAACACCAGGTTTCAAGAAAAGAATATCACAGCAAACTATGGAAAAGGCAATGCAATCAATTTATATTGTCCATATATGTTATAAATAAAATTTGAATTTGTTTCTATGTCTAATATTTTCCTAGGCACTTCGCCTCAAACTACAGATCTCTGAGAGGTATTTGGAGCTATTTGATTGGCTGTAGAAAATGTGTAAAAACCAATGAAGGGCTGCAAGACATTCAGTACAGTTCACAAATAAACACGAGCGGCTACAGACATTTCCAAAAAAAACCAATCACGTTGCATTATGATTTCAACCAAGGGCAATCATAATTCAATGGGTTTCAGAGATCCCTTCTTTCAATTGTGTCAATAAATTTACAGTTAAAAGCAAGGAAAATAGCTCAATGATTGACACTAGAGAAAAAAGGGCAATTTTGGAACAAAGTGTTTCCCTTTAACTCTGTTTTATTAAAATTGAAAGTGAAGCAATGAATTTATGCAAACAAATGAAACAAAACAAATATTTTATATAAATTAATTATAAAATTTAATAATTACAGTTGCTCTGCCCCAAAACCTTAATATTGGTTGGGATCTATCTGGTGACATTTCAACACCAGTTGTTCCCATTTCACACTTTAAATAAAAAAAGAAAACATTTATATCATTTTCCACTGAAATAACTGTTCAAGAGTAAGAGTGAAGAAATTCTTCTTCAATGAAGAAAGCAGTTTTTAAAGCAACATAAACTGTTAACAGTTATAGTTGCTTATTTGTCAGTTTTGATGTATCAGAAAACTTGAAATGTGATCTTCAGTTGTGGTCTAATTATCAGCATTGTATAATTATGGACACAATTGCACAATTTCTCAATATCTTCCTTAACTCAGCAGTCTGTTGTTGTTCTTCTTCCATGACTGCTAAATTAAAAAAAAAATTTTTTTAGCAAAAAACGTTAATTTGCTATGACCGTCAACATCTCAAACTATTTCCTTAAAGCTTTCTTTTGTGGAGGTGCGTTTTTTGTTTCTTCTTATTTATCAAGAAGAACGTTAATGTCAACATGTTCTTGAAAGTATTACAATATAAAATTAACCCATTTGAAATTTTTAGACAAAAACTTTTCATTTGTCAAACTCTTTTTAATTTACATCCAAATAAACATTTATAAGCACAAGATGTTTCTGTTCTGTACACTATCAGTGTTCACAGATCAAAGCACTCCATGTCTTATTTGTCCATGTGTGAATGCATTGACGGCCCCAGCTGCACCGGTTTTTCTTCTAAAGGTTTTCAAAGAGCAGGGTGTGTCGGCATCAAACTTGCCCTTGCGAGTATGTGTCGTTCAGTTTTTCAAACACAGGAATGGGAGGCACCAGCATCTTGAAAGGCTGAAAAGGACAGGAATAATCGATTACACAAAGCATAATTATACAGCATGCATATGGTGGACAGTAGCCAGTGTTTATGTCAAGTGGTAGCAGAAGCACCATATATATAGGTATCCAGTGAAAGCTTCAGGACTACCGATAGCATGTCATTCAACTGGCAAAGCACAACAGTCCCCGTACTATGTCCATACTGATAAGATAATTCTGATACTTGCTTATTTGTCTTTCTGTTTACAAATGGATTGTTAATTTATTACTTGTTGTCTGTTAAGATGTTTAAAGTCTCTGGTATGTCAGAAATGCTTTTGTTGTTGTGTGATTGCCTTTGTATTTTTTCTTGCATCATATTGTTTATAAATTCATTTTTAAGTTTGATTTAAAAAAAATATTATTATTTTTTTTAAAACTTGTTCTTAGTATGTTTTTAATTGTAAAGTGCAGTGAGCCTGAGCAATAACTACACTATATAAATCCACGTTATTGTTATTATTATTATTATTATTATTATTATTATTATTATTGTTATTGTTATTGTTATTATTATTATTATTATTATTATTATTATTATTATTATTGTTATTGTTATTATTATTATTATTATTATTATTATTATTATTATTATAAGATAGGCATAATGGTACGAGACAAAAGAGATTGTAGCTTGTTCCTGGAAATAACTGGGTAGCAATAGCATTTTTGTGTGTGTGTCTTTGTCTGTATATAGTTTGTCCTAGCGCCGTGGAAATGCCTGTATGGTGTTGATATTTCTATGCGCTTACTAAGTTGTCATTCATTGATTCATGCTCTAAGAGTTTAGAGACATAGGGCTGATTTGAAACTGGACAGTAATTTTCAGATGAGTGGGTCAAGAGGTGAACACATGAATTCAAAGAGTAATGCACCAACCTTTTGTGCAAAAAAACTCTGCATGCAAAAATAGTAGGCTGAAGTACAGACCACTCAGCAACCCATACCACTTGATAAGAACAACAACAACAACATAACACGCACAAACAACACAATTTGAAGATCAAGAACAACAATAAGAACTATCATTATTTTTAGTACTGATTTACTATTTAGGAAACTTTTTTAATGTATAGGGATATATATATATATATATATATATATATATATATATATATATATATATATATATATATATGTGTGTGTGTGTGTGTGTGTGTGTGTGTGTGTGTGTGTGTGTGGGTGGGTGGGTGGGTGCGCGTGGGTGTGTACGTGCGTGCGTGTGTGTGGAGATGTAGAAATGCCCTTATTGTGACACACTGTTTAAATTCTACCTACGTTCCTTTGAGGGCTCCGTTATTTTGACATCAAAACAGTGTTCGGTTAGGGTTAGGGTTGTGTTAGGATTAGGTTAAGAATTAGTGTTAGAGTTAGGGTTAGCTTAAAAAAATTTGACAAATTTAAAAAATGTTAAAACAATGTATGTAGCATTTCATGAAAGTCACAACAACAACATTTTTACACGGTTGTGTGTGTGTGGGTGTGGGTGTGGGTGTGGGTGTGGGTGTGTGTGTGTGTGTGTGTGTGTGTGTGTGTGTGTGTGTGTGTGTGTGTGTGTGTGTGTGTGTGTGTGTGTGTGTGTGTGTGTGTGGCTAGGTTAACGCCTTTATTCTGACATACACTTGAACCTCTACTATTTTCTTTTGACGGACACCGTTATTTTGACATCAAAACGGTGTTCTGCTAGGGTTAGGGCTGTGTTAGGCTTAGGGTTAGGTTAAGGGTTAGGGTTTGGGTTAGGGATAGCTTCAAAAAATGGACAAATTTGTAAAAATGTCAAAGTAACATATGTAGAGTTTCATAAAAGTCATCACAACGGCGTTTCTACACGGTTGTGTGTTTGTGTGTAGGTGCGTGTGTGCGTGTGTCTGTCTGTCCATCTGTGTGTGTTTTAATATGTTTGAGTATTAGTGAATGTCTAAAATCATTGGGAAAATGAATAGCCTATTAATAAAAGAACTGAACTGAACCAGATTAATAACAACAGAAGCAACCCATAGCAAACAGTTTCAAATAATTCATCTTACATCATTTGTCGTGTACATCAATGTAATGGTCGTTTGGCTTAGGTCAGGTCTATATAGTTGGTTAGTAAGTCTTGCTCCCCTCTTAAGCTTGCTGTTACACTGCATGGCAGCTGCTATATGGGCTTTGGTATAGGCCACCTCATCGCCACAACTCAAATTTAATGAAAGAAACAAGATGGCAACCAATCAAATGTATTTCTTGACGATCCTACCTACACAAAACAACTTCGCCCTCTCTCCCAAAATGTTTTTTTTTTTTTTAAATGCAGGGAGGGAAGCCTGCCATTTCCTGGGATTTGAACCTAGGTGTAGTCGGTGATAGTCAGAAGCTTTTACCACTGTACGCCATCTTATCGACCATGTATGAAGGACAGTGGGTAACAAACATAGAAAGAGAAAGAATTTGAAATAGAGAGAGGGTGGATGGTAGAGAGTGAGGAAGCGGTGGTGGGAAAAAGGGGGGAAAAAGGGGTATGGAACATATTTTTCACTTATCTGAATGAGTAGTAAAGAAAAAGACAGACTGAGAACGAAAACTGAAGGAGAAAAGTTGACATTAAAAATTGCTAAAACTGGGAAAACCAAACAAACCCCCAAAACAAAACAAAAATATAAAAAAATTAGAGAAACAGAAGTCAGTAAATCTACCTTGGGCGTGATGTTCTGCATGGGATTTTCGTCGCGGAAGTACTTCCTGCCATAGGGCGCGTGACCAAACTGTGCAGATGACTGCAGCATTTTCTGGTATTGTTCATATTGGTATTTCGTAAATGGCTGGAATCTGAAACACAGAAGATCATAGTTTTATACAATTAGATACTTTAAAAGGAATGCTTACAAAGAAAAACACACACACACCCACTCACACACACCTATACGATAAAACACTCTTCTAACTAATCAAATAAGCAAACAAGAACGCACATGAACACAAATAAAATGATACACCTATAGCACCTAATCAAAGAAAAAGACAATTTGGATTTTGATTTTAAATAATATTCATCACCCATGAAGGTGAAATGTTAACAAATGCCACAAAAATCTTACATGTTGTCGTTAAGTCGGGTTACCCATTCTTCAGCCTTCATGACCTCCCGCGCCTTCTCCAGTGAATAAAAGTCAGTAGAAACGCGCAACGTTGGCTGGAAGGGCTTGTACCTCTGCATCTGTACTGACTCGGGTCTTCGGAAGGGACCCTGAAAAACATAAATTTCTCGTGATACTGCAAAATCATGCCCCAGCGTGCAACATTTATACAGCGGCAACAAGAACTTAACATTTCGTATATGTACCTGCAACATACCGACCTACACGTAGGTTTCTAGACTAAAACTTTCCACAGCACAAAGTGATACAAACAATCGATTATTTTATTTTGCCACTTAACAGCTACCATACACAAAAGACTAAGACTAACATATACTTATTGAGTGATAGTCTTTAAAGATCTTCTGCATCAAACAACACATAATAAGCATCTAATATTCCTAATTTACTCCTGCTTCCATTTCCCCTCCCAAACATGCCCAACGGCCCATACGCCATTAGAAATATTATGACCCGTCACCTTTGAAAGAAAAATTAAAAACGTTTGAGGTAATTTCTTATCCTAGGATGTCCAGATAGAGTGAGATTTTGGGTCTTGACTACAATCTAAATGATTTATTTAAACCACTTACACTGATAGTTCTAATCTGTGATCTAATCCCTACCTGTGGTTTCTGAGGGATGGGTGGCAGAGTCTGAGGCAGTTTGTTGTTGTACAGCGCCCAGGCAGGGTCAAATTTGCACTTGGTCTCTCGTTTCTTGGGGTGCATCAGCGGCTTCACGCTACGCAGGATATACTCCTGCTCCATGGGGAACCTGAAACAAATGCACAAAACACAGAAAATGAAAGGGATGAAACGTTTAAAGGGAATACAGCAACAGGTTTTATGCTGTAAACGTTTTTACCCCGAGGAAGCCTTGTTAATAAAGGCCGGGGGAAATTGGGAAATATATGTTTACGACTTTTTGGGTTTCATTTTCTTCCTTTCAAGGGAATACAGATTTTTATGAACCTTTAATAATTTACAGTATTCTGAACTTTGTTAATCACAGTCTGCCTTCTGCGTTCTGTCATTCTGAGCGTGGAGAGGGGACATGGAGGAGAAAGAACTTACGGTTGGAAGGGAGAATTGTAGATGCTAGGGATCTGCTGTGTGCTGAGCAAATGGTGCTTCTTGCGTGCCTCATACTCAATGCGCTGCTTCTCGCGATGATCCTCAATTCGTTTCTGTACTGCAGCACTCTGTTCAGCGTACTCCTCCAACTCAGACCTGAGAGGGATCGATCACAACATGTTTATTATGATGATTATACTATAGCAGTGCACAGAGCCTTAAACAGATGTACATTCAAATTAGGCAAGTCAGCAAGGTACTACTGCCCCTTGTCTTTAGTGGTGGAGAACAGCTATAGTCGGTGTTGTGCTCTTGCTGCTATATGGTGCATAGCATAACACCATCAACCACTGAGCCACCCTGACTTCGCTAACTGGCCCAACACTTATGCTGAAGAATTCTTACACACTTTGCAAATGTGCACTTAATTTCATTAATATCTCCGTGATATTATGAGTAAAATAAACATAATTCACTGGATGTCAACTCTTATAGAGGTGGAGAACTTACCGGATGATTTCATTCTTCACTTGCAGAGCTTCCAGGTAGCGTTTACGACTGTAGTAGTTGAAGACGTATTTCCTGATGAAGTAGCCTCTCCACATTTTTTGGACCTGACCACACCAATCACACTGATTCAAATTCTGCATTTAAATTTGTTTTTGTCGGTACAACCTGTGGTGAATCTGAAGAAGAAAATATGATGACCAGCATATGTTAATTTGGATTTTTACGATTTTTAACTTATTTTAAAATGGCATTTATCAAGAAAAACCATGAGGATCACCATGTAAATTGTGATCGATGTTTGTTCTATTCTGAAATGCCCTTTATCCAAATAACTATTACTTTTTTTATTAAAGATATTTTTCTTGAACATAACATAGCTGTGCCTGTATTAAATATAAGCCTAGATTATCAAGTACATTATATACGTTTTTTTCTTCTTTTTTTTTCACACAACCCCTTGGGGTCATGAGCAATCTTGCCACTGTAGATTGTTCTAACCTATAAAGGGAAAAGTGAAAGCCCCAGTTGAAAACCTGTTTGCCTTTATAGGCATGACCGATTCACTGCGGCAACAATACCCCCGTTGGAGTGCCGGGGGTTTCAGTATAAATAGTGTCCCCACTTTCTGGAAATTTAGTGCTTTAAATTCCCACTGTCGCTGTCTTCCTCATTTACTCTTTCCCATTCCTGCTCTGTCCTATCACTCTGCTATACTATCTTCTTCTTCGCTAGATCAATGACCTACCTTTTTTCTTGAAAACTCTTCCTGGACAAGACTCCTTGTGTGTGTATGAGGTCTGTTGGATCAGCTTGGGAGTGTTGGACGCTTTCTGCCGGGTGGTCACTAGGGCTTCCTATGATGTTATTATTTAGCAATATAGGCATTTTATATGTATATGTTTTGTTGATAATTTATAATGATGTTTGTATTCTATTTTGTTTTTGTAACCAGGGGTTCGAGTAGTTGGGGTAAAGCCTCAGCTGTCCCCTGCGTGGGATGTCTTTATTGTAAAGTGACTGGCCGGTGGAGGGCATTCAATTTTCCCACTATGGTTGTTTCAGCAGATCTTTTATGCGGATCGGGGGTTGTCCGGTCCTGATTTGGCTCGGAAGAGTCCGCTGGACCTAAAGCAACAATCAATCAATCAATCAATTTTTTTCACACCACCATGGAAAACATAGCAACCCCCTGGTATAACAAGTTTCAAGTCTCAAATTGCTTTCTGCTAATTCAAGCAAAGAATTTCAGGGGTATAGCAAAATAAGAGTAACATAAAATAAGAAACTAATAAAACTGATCACATCATTCCATGCACTCAATACAATAAATATAATATTAATAATCTGGGAATTCTGGTGGGCATACACACGCACAGCTTATACAAATGAGGAAAAAAAGGTTCTTCAAGCCAAATATATTATTTGAAAAGTTTTAATCTTTTTTTTTGAATATAGCAGCAAATGTATCAACACATTGACTGTGACTGATAGCAGCAAATGTATTAACACATTGACTGTGGCTGCTCAAGAAGAAGTCGAAGACAAAAAAATATGCAGTATTAACCACAAGACTATTACAGTGACAGTAATTAAAGTGGAAACTTGCCTTTGTAGCCATGCTGTTATAGTAGTTGAGTTTCATGATGAAAACACTGTTCTGTAAAATAAATGCAAAACAAGGTATTTATAAGTTATCACCAAAACAATTTTAATACAGTACAATAGAACAATACAACATAACTACATTCATCTCAAATGGAGCAATTACAGTGTGGTAACACTAACACATTAGAATATTACAATACATATAGGCACAAACCACAATCACCGTTAATAAATTAGTGTACGATTCACTTGAATAATGCGCAGTAAACAAATGTATGAGGAAGAAGTTAATGTATGAGGAAGAAGTTAATAATAATAATAATAATAATAATAATAATAATAATAATAATAATAATAATAATAATAATAATAATAATAATAATAACAATAATAATTGCAAACAACCCCAAAATATCACAGATAACAACCTCCTAATATCAGAAACCCCTCTCTCAGCTTAAGGAACTACAACTAGCAATTCAAAGCTAACCAAAAGTATACCAAAATGTAGAAACATTGTGTCCTTCCTAACCCAGTTCCGAGCTGTTTCTTCTGAATATTTTTCTCCATCCTAGGTCTTATACAAATGGTTCATCATGGATAATATAATTCGTTTGCATTTTATATTTCTTTGTATAATTCTTTCTTTTATTTTGATAATCACTTTTACCCCAACCTTCTTTTGTAAAGAGCTGGCACGCTAGGCACAAACAATTAATTTGTTTAAAAGCCAGTGTTCATGGCTTATACAATCAGGCTGGTTAAACTCATTATTCATTATTTCACACTCTTTTTTTTTTTTTTGTGGTTACATTTCTGTCATCCTATACCTTGACTAAAATGCGGAAAAACCTCCGGCCCAAAAAGCCACGCCAATGCTTCTGCATGATGGTCGCACAGTGGTTCAAATACCTGTTGGAAGGAAACAAAGTCATTGACACAAGGTTGAAATAATTAAGTCAAGGACGTCATAGGGATAAAAGGTAATTAAAACAGAAATAGATAGATAGAGAGATACAAAAAGAAAAAAAAAGAATCATTGACTGCTTCTATCAAATCTGAACATTTTCAATGTCAGTTCTAAATATTTCTACATAAAAATTGTTTTCCCATTCTTTGCCATCCTACACTGCTCCAGAAATAAAATTCATTATATTTTAAAATATTATAAATTATGCAGTGTTTATGCCTATAACTCATTCTATATTAATTAGTTATAGTACATATGTAAACTAATGTTTAAAACAAATTTAATTTGAAAAGATATTGTGTGTGCATTTACTTAATATATTCTCGAACCCGGCTAGCTCGGAACCAGGACTGGATCATGACAGCAGAAATAAATTCCTTTTCTCTGTGCGCTTCCGCCTCACTGAAAGAAGAAGAGGGAAAGAAAATATCAATTTCGTTATCAAAAGCAATGATCATAACGTAACACACTATCACAGATACAAATGACTAAAGGGATGCTTGGGATTTATGAAGCAAATCACATGCACATTTTCCTTGGTTTGAGCACCACAATCAGTATGTAATTGATGCGCTGATTTCATGATGGTTGCCATATTTAAAAAGGGTTCTAAATCGTACCCAGGTAATTATAAACCAGTAAGTTTAACGTTTATACTATTTAAAGTCCTAGAGTCGTTAGTAAGAGATGTTGTAATTGACTATTTTACATCAAATAACTTGTTTTCTAACAGTCAGCATGAGTTCCGTAAAAAAAGATCTTGCATGACGCAACTGATTGAGGTGATGGATGATTTTACAAGGATTTTAGATGTTGGAGAACCAGTTGATGTAATTTATTTAGATTTTAGAAAAGCGTTTGATACTGTCTCACAACAAAGATTACTCATCAAACTTCAGTCATGTCAGTAATGTCCTTAGATGGATCTTTGAATTTTTATCTGGAAGATCACAGTCAGTAAGAGTAGGATCGTCCTATTCATCAAGTACCCGTGTTTTGAGTGGAATCCCTAAAGGTAGAATCTTAGGACCCATTTTATTTACAATTTTTATAAATGATTTACCTGATTACATTGAAAGTATTTGCAAAATCTTTGCTGATGATATCAAAGAGTAAGTTAGGCTGATGATTGTAGTAATTAAATTTACAGGGGGATTTGAACAAATTGCAAGATTGGTCGGACTTGTGGGAATCTGCATTTAAATGTTCAGAAGTACAAAGTGATATGATGCACATAGGGAAAAATAACCCAAACCATGAGTATCTAATGAAAATAGGTAATAGAAAAGAAAACGTTCAAATGTGCATGGAAGAAAAAGCCATATGGTGTTGTTTGACAATAGATTATCCTTCGATCAACACACTCAAAAAGCAATCAGTAAGGCAAATCAGTTGATCGGAATTATAAAAAGATCCTTTTCACTTTTGGACAAAAATAGCTTTAATACTGTATACAAGGCATTGGCCCGTCTCATTTGGAGTACAGCAATGTCATTTGGTCGCCGTTTTTGAAACGACAGTCAGCCGCGATTGAACAAGTTCAGCATAGAACCACAAGGATTCTGCCGGAATGCGCAAACATGACATACACAGAAAGGTTGACACATTTAAACTTGCCAACGATTAAGGGAAGAAGGTTGAGAGGTGATTTCATTCAGTTATACACAATATTTCATGGGATAGACCAAGTTAGTTTTTAACAGATGTTTCAGATAAATAACAACCAGACTAGAAATCAGCAAGGTCAACTGTTGGTAAATTATAACAAAACAAATATTTGAAAATTTCCTTATGCAAACAGGGTCATGAAAAAATTGGAATGATCTCCCACTTAACATAAAATTTGCAGTTAATGTCAACGCTTTTAAGAACCTTCTGGACAACAATCCTAACTTTATAGCTAAGTATACAGAATATGACGATTAATTGTCATTTTAATTTTTCAAAAATGCACTAGCGTGATCCCCGCATATATGTAAAAACAACACATTTAAGAGGCGTGGAATAGGCTCTGAGGTCTAAAATTAAGCATCTATTTTACTACTACTATATTTGCTTAAGTTACATGAAGTGGAAGATTATACATATATCTAAAGATAACAAAAACAAACAAACAAACAAACAACAACAACAACAACAACAACAACAACAACAACAACAACAACAACAACAAATAGTAACAACAACAACAACAACAACAACAACAACAACAAATAGTAAGCAGTAAAACAAAGTTTTGTTTTTTTCACGAGATTCTTTGATGTAGTTCATCATTGAAGTACAATGCTTTCGTGTTGATCAAAATTCTTGTTCGTATACTGTGAGTGTGCAAAAATCATGCACTTTACCAAGCAAAAACTTGTGAACCTGTGAACCTTGTGAACCTGTGAACAAAACACAATTTTTATCGATCATAAATATAACCACACTACCGACGAAAGAAACAGTCAGCATGAAAAAGCTACATACTTTTTCCTGTCATAGGATTCCTCCACGACGCTTTCTATGAGTCTGGAGAGGCGAACCATCGCCGCCATTTTGTTTGACTGTTGTCAAGCATGAAAAGGGAAGTGAGCCTCGTTTCCCGTTACTTAATCCCTTGGTTACGTTCAACCCTATGGCGGTAGAGTGGATCGGGAGTTGACAGAAGGAAAAAAGGAAGGATTTACTTTCGTTCACTTTTGTATGGTTGGATAGCACAAGGCTCACAAGATGACGACATATATGCCTCCTATGGACCGCAAGAAACGGGTTGAACATTTCAAGTATGTTTTGGGATCATAAATTATCTAGATTTTTCTTTTGTTTTGTTTGTTCTCTCCAAGTCAACAGAACAATTGCACACGCAGCACAGTACTGTGCAAGAGTAAATAAATCAGTGAAAGTGCAAAAATGCATTTATTTCCTGCAAACTGAAAATTATAACACATTGCTAAATTTGTTGTATAAAATAATATTGCTTATTTGTTTTGGTGGTCATCTCTTTGTCATTTGAATATGTCTGGATCTGGATCAATCGATAGATGGATTATATGTGTTATTGTTAATTGTTTCAGTCCTGACTCGTTTCGTGTGCTTGGACATGAGGTTGAGAGCACACATGTCAAGTATGAGCCACAGCCATACAGAGCCAGTTTCGAACCAGAAACTCCAGTGGATCGCCTCTTTCCAGACTTAGCATGCCGTCCCACAAGAGTTCTTCCCAAACCTACTGCTGACTACCGCGGGAACAATCCCCAGACAAAGAGTTGCTCATTTATCCAAACTAACGTTCGTCTGCTAAATGCACCTATCTGTACAGTAAGTATAATGTTCCTCATGCCGTCATGGTCTCTTATCAGCTCACAACTGCCACATCCTGTATAATTATAGTTTGTATAATTAATAGTATACTTATACTAGGTACTCCAAATGTCGCCATTACTGTGTCCGCCCTATGGGCCAAAAGGGCCACTTTCACTGCAGTTGTTCTCTTGATTGTTTTGCCTGATGTTGAATAAAAAAAATACCAAATAAATGCCTGAGCCTTTTATCGTTTATGCGTGTGTTTCTTTGAGTGAAAGATATCCAAGTTTCAAAGTACGAAACATGTTTTGCGATGCACTGCCTCAGTTGTGTCAGACGCCATCTTCGCAGGGCGCTCTCAACCCCACCTCCATACAAAATAAAATCTCAGTTAGGGAATTAGTCTCCAACAAAAAAATCGACCAATGAAAAAATCTGTACTATTTTGGCTTTCTTCCGGTGCAATTTTTTTTTTAATTCAGTGGGAAATTCATTTTGTGATCTGTTGTGGAACTTTTTGTTACTTTTTTTAGATAGCTTCTACTGAACCGATCTGTTTAAAAAGTAGCTCGTTGGAAAGGCAAATCTTTTTTCTACAATAATATGTAATCAGTTTAGGATTTTTGAGTTCACACTAGCCAGGGCGCGAAATTAAGGCGGGTCCGGGGCGAATTACCCTCAAATGTTGATTCGGACCCGCTCTTTTCATTTCTAGCGTGCCCGATTTACCCGCAAAAAAAAATGTCAACTACGTTACAAAGTTGAGTAATCAATTCATTTTTACTGAAAAAAAATCTTCGATGCAAAAATTATTTTTGAGTGAAAAGTAGAAGGCAATAATAAATCTTCGAAAATCGGTGTCGAGTACCCCGAAAATGGCTAGTGAAAAGAGCAAATACTTTTCCATTTTTGGAAAAAGACCTGCCTCGACAGAAAACGACGATGAAAGGAAGAAAAAACAAAAGCAGTACGAGCAAGCAAAACGTAGCAGAAGCTACCAAGAAGAATGGTCTAAGAAATTTCCGTGGCACAGAAAAATTCGGCGAGAAGATGGTGTCGAAGTGTTGATCTGTGAGCCGTGCAAAAATCAGGCCAAAAAACGAGGAAACCAAGCATTTGCGCAAGGTAAAGACAACTATATTACTGGATCAACGATTTTTCGAAGCTATTCTCTCTCAAGGCATGAATGCACAGACTTTAATTGAGAAAGTAATTAATCAAAACATTTTTATACAAAAAGAGTAAAAAGAATCAGAGAGAGAGAAAGAGAGAGAGAGAGAGAGAGAGAGAGAGATTTTTCGAATTAAAAATTTGGGACTCAGATAGAGTACCAGTACTTATTTAAACATATCCGTTGTTAATGAATAAAAAGAGGGAATTAAAGTTCTGTTTTATTAAAATGTGTTTGAATTTTTTTTATGTGCGATTGTTTATTATGTATTAGGACCCTCACATTTCAGACAGGACCCTCACTTTTTAAAAGTTAAGGGTCCTGTTTACCCTCAAAGAAAAAAGTTAATTTCGCGCCCTGCTAGCTGAGATTATTTAGAAATGGAGAGTGGTGTTGAGCGCGACAGCTACCAATGTGCGTCAGTAATGGCGGAGTACGATGTAAACAAGGAGACTGAACCGCTTCAGTCGATCGTCAGTGTATCTTCTTGCACGTCGTCACAAGTCAATCTAAAGGCACTTGTTCATTTGTTGGTAAGTTTAGCCTTTAAATACTTGTTAATAACATTTGTATTGTCGATAAATATATTTTTTCAAATGATAGGCCAATTGTTTAGCAATTATTTGAAGACCGGAAGTTGACAATCGAGAATCGATGTAGGTTGAATGGTATGGTAAAAAATATGTGAAATTAATTAAGATACACCTTTTCAACCAGATTTAACTGGTAACAGATTTTATCTGCATATATTAAAGATTCTTAGCTTATATTCCATTGGGGTAAAATATGCACAGGGACTTAAGAAAAAACGATCTTGCTAAGTCACGTGACTTCAGCACTGTTTACTTTCGTTTTCATTTTACAGCTAGTGAGCTAGAAACTTGTGGCAGTGGTTAGGCCTATATGTTTTAGGGCAATTTGTGTTGAAGCTATTTTTGTTATTGATTTTTTATTTGAGCTGTTCTGCAAGCATCCAAATCTCTCCCAATTACTTCAAGACCCAATGTTTTTAAACATAAATTAAATTGCAGCCAAATATAATTTTAACTTATCTTTTAGTTTTAGTACTTTTACTTAGCCAGGATTGAGGATATTTTTTTTGTGTACATTAATTTTACTGATATATGCGATAATAAAAAAAAAAGCAATAGTGATTACATTTTACTTTGGTTTTATCTTTACTTTTAAGTTTTATGCCATTGTTGTTCATTTGTATGTTATTTAAATTTAAGTTTAACAGTTGTTTGATATGAAAAACTATGTTGTATAGTTTTAATGTTTATGGTTGCCATTGTAAAGATTTATTATTATTATTATTATTATTATTATTATTATTATTATTATTATTATTATTATTATTATATTGATGATCCATAGTTGTCATACTATTTTGATTTGCCCTTTCCTCTATTCACTCACCACCCCACTGCTTTTTTTTCTTGAAGTTTTCTTTTTCTTTCTTTTTGTTTTGTTTTATATTTTGCCTCCTGTGTCATATTAATGCAATGCTGTCCTTTTTTTTTTTTTTTTTTTTTTTTTTGTTTTTGTAGCTGATGAAACATAAAACAAACTGAAACTGAGTTTCCTGCCAACCAAGTGAGATGCTCCACCACGCCCCCCATCAGACTTGTGTACGAATCGACTACTCCTTCAGCTGGTCGCTCTCTCAGACGAAGACTTATTTCGTTGGCCAAAAAAAGAAGACATAGATTTTGATGTCAGCTTCCATTTTGTGTTTAGATGGGATTTTGAGTGCCTGCCAGTGACAAATGACTTTAGACTATGGCGTGTTCGTGATGTGGATGACATTAGTGCAGCGTACATGCAATTGTTAAAAAAGTAAAGTGAATTTAAAATGTTTTCTATGCTGTGAATAGGTACTCCAAGCCCTTCATTGGCTCTTGTCCGCTTGGCACTTTTGACTCAGTTTTCACTTCACTTTCAACACTTATTATTAATGTAAAACTGCATCAAAACGAACAGTGGCTGTATTCAAATAAAAATTGAAAGCTTTATCTTTACATCTGTGTTGTTTTTAATGCATGTTTATGCGAAAGATTCCGAGAAAACAGCTTTTGAATACGCCCCTATCCGAACGCTGAATGCCGCTGCGAAAAAAATGTCACCGTCGTTTGCTGAGAGGTGACTCGTTTCAAACGTCAAGCGCTTTGCGATACTTCATTGGATGGCCTAAAAATAAGAACCAATGAGAAGTTCGGATACTTAGCTTCATTTACATATCAGTATGGTGGGCTCTCGTGTGTAAACGTTTTGTTACGAGCCGAACAAAGTGGATAAAGCGGTTTTGATGTAAGTTTGATTTTAACTAGGGTATTTATTAATTTGTGCATTACTGTATCGCGGAGCGCTTTGCCGTAGAAAAGTCTACCCAAACGGTGTTCGGGAATTCTTGCGGTCATGGCGTACTCGTAGGCCTATTCAGCGACACGAGTGCTGAGCGTAGTAGCGTTTTGATGCAGTTTTACATTAATAATAAGTGTTGAAAGTGAAGTGAAAACTGAGTCAAAACTGCTGAGCGGACAAGAGCCAATGAAGGGCTTGGAGTACCTATTATAATAATTTTCCTTATTGGAGTGTGAATGCCTGAGATTGTGCATGCTTTGAACAGAGTTTTTTCTAGGAAAAAACACTATATTATATATATATATATATATATATATATATATATATATATATATATATATATATATATATATATATATCATCATTTATTATTATTATTATTATTATTATTATTATTATTATTATTATTATTATTGTTATTGTTACGTTGAGACGCGCGAGGTTGCGATAGATCTGACAGGGTTCGTACGATCCTTGAACCTCCTTGAATCTCCTTGAATTTTCGATGTCTTGTTCAAGGGCCCTTGAATCTCCTTGAAAAATGCCAAATTGCCTGAGCTCCTTGAAAACTCCTTGAAATTTCAACCAGTGTATCTATCCATTGCTTGACCTAGAGATTTTATTGTCAAGTGTTTAAAAAAGGCCATTGAAAAATAAAAATTTATAAAACAAAAATTATATTATTTGTGTTGTCAACTGTTCAACGATCATAACTTTTGTCGTCTGCTAATGATAAGGGAAGTAACCACCACTGGAAATTGTTGATTTCCTTGCTGTCGCGCATGCGCAGTTGTTGGTTTCGTACATTCTTCGTTCTAATGCGCGATGTACAGAAAGTACGAAAACTGAAAAGGACAGCGAAACCGCGCGTGTTTGTTTACTGAATGGGTAAAAATGCCTGGAGGCGATTGTGTGTTGAATCTTTTGTGGTTATCGAAATCTGAATATGCAGGGTGGCTGCTTGAAAAGAAAGGGAACAAGCATACGTGTTTCTGCCGCGTCTGCTAAAAAATTATCGACGTGAAAGTGATGTGTTACTGTTAGACCAGCTGTTCAGCACACTCATGAAAGCAAAAAAAGGACTATCAAGATCTTTGGGCTGTTGTGAGGCAGTTGTTACTTTTGTCCCATGGGCAAGCAACTGTCGAGAGAAGATTCTCAACCAACTAAGAGATCAGCACTGAAAATCTCTCCTAGCAGTCCTTGGTTGCTCGCCAAGTGCTGAACGGTATCAGGAAAATTGGTGGAATCGACAAGGTGGACATCACCAAGGAGCTGCTTTTATCAGCATCTTCTGCAAGGTGAAAGTACCATGACTACCTTGATCAACAAAAGAAAGACCAGGAACAGGCACAAGCGGCAAAGAAGAGGAAGGCACAGGAAGACTCTGTTGCTGATTTAAGAGAGAAAAAAAGAAGAATGGAGAAGGATGCTCAGCACCTGACTCAAAAGGCAGACAAGCTTGCTGAACAAGAGGGTGCGCTGAGACTCTTGACTCAGTCAAATGCGCTGAGGAGCAAATCCAAGGAAATAAAGATCCAGCTTTAGATTTCTTGTCAGATTGATGAAGAAATGGAAAAACTGAAATATTATAACTGAAAACTCATTCATCTGTATGAAGTGTATTATATATTAGCCGGTGATGGTACCTCTTTCTGACTTTTTACAGTTCTCTAACTTGTGTCTAAGGACAACATGCTTCACAATTATTGTTTAAATGGGTATAGACTCCGTAATCTGCATCATCATTATAACTGCAACTTTATCGACATGCAATATTTATGCGTGTAGATTTCATAATCAATATCAACATCAGTATCACCATCAGATTCATGACTGCAAACAATTTTTGGATATCTCTGGGTTAGAGATTTTATCCTTTATTTTGACTACTTATCAATTCTTATGTGCGTTTACAATTTTTTAAAAACTCCTTGAATTTTTGGAAAAACTCCTTGAAATTTCCTTGAAAACTCCTTGAATTTTTTTACAACAATTTGAGTATGAACCATGTCTGATCGTTTTATTTTGCAAAGCATGCAATAATAGAGTGTATTTACCTTTGATTTGATTTTGTGTTGTTAGAAAAATCTGTGTATAACGTTGATAATTTGAGTTGAGAGAGTTGAAAGTAGAGAGGAGTGGAAAGTTGAAAATTGGAGAGAGAAAGTGAAAAGCGATTGAGCGATTGTATGCAGTTGTTGATGTACGCTGAATAAAGTTGGAAAACTTCATACGACGACTCCTGCCTTGTTGCTGAGTGAACGGGTTGCATGGATAAACGAATCCGAGTTACACTTATCAAGAGGATTCAAGCATTGGGGATGAATCAACTACTGATAAAAACAACACCAACATCCAGTGTAACATTTTGGGGGCCAAGCCGGGATCTACGTCATAGCGAGTCAACGTTACAAGGGGCAGTCATCGAGGGTGGCCACCAACAAGTTGCGTCGGGAGGGGCCAACATACTGGGACTACATCCCTGATAGATTCGGGTTGACTGCAAGGGCGTGTAGTCGCTGAAGAGTTGCTTCGTGAGCGAACAAAGATCGGGACTATGTGGCTGCCGCAAGACTACGTCGAGGGACAGACTCGGAGCTACATCGCCAGTATTAGAGAGAGTGACGAGCGGACATCGCGTCTACTCCAGTACAGGAGCGTATACATCAACACCAGCGTGGTGCAGCGTCGCATACGACGAGGACAGCGGGGCCTGCGTCAGCAAAGGCGACTAGTGACAAGCATCAGCGCTACTGCAGAAAGCATGCTAGAACATCTAGAAAGGTTCAGCATAGTCAAGAACTTTCCAGAAAAGCATCAAGATGACTGACTTCTGGCAGAAAGGGATTGAACTGAATCTAAAAGGCAAGCAGCTGACGGAGTACGTCAAGTCTCAGGAGAGAATACAAGAAAGAGTACTAGAAGAACAACGACGGCGTGAAGAAATAGAAAGAGAAGAACAACGTCGGTGTGAAGAAATAGAATCAGAACAGAAGCGTCTAGAAAGAAAAGAACAGCGTCTAGAAAGAGAAGAGCAGCGACGGCATGAAGAAAGAGAAATTGAACAGCAGTGTCAAGAAAGAGAAGAGCAACGTTGCCGTGAAGGAAGAGAAATTGAACAGAAGCGTCAAGAAAGAGAAGAGCAATGTCGCCGAGAAGAAAGAGAAGAGCAGCGGCAAGAAAGAGAAGAACCACGACGGCGTGAAGAAAGAGAAGAGGATCAGAGGCATGAAGAATGAGAGGCTGAGCATCAGTACCAGCTAGAGTAGGCGCATATCCAAAACAATCAGCATGCGCCACACGTTATCAGCGACCACAAGTCTCCGAAATTGCCAGCGTTCGTTGACGGAAAGGACCAGATTGACAGTTATCTCGCGAGATTTAAAAGGTTCGCCGAAAGCTCAAATTGGCAGCCTCAAGACTGGGCAATTCGACTCGGTGCTTTTCTGACGGGGCAAGCACTCGACGTCTACACAAGACTTCGAACACTGACGCCAAAGACTACGACGTTTTTTTAAGAGGACCTACTGCAGTGCTACAACTTTACAGAGAAGGGCTACCGTAAACGCTTTCGTGAATGCCGGCCTCTGTCAAAGCAGTTTGTGGAGCGCCTGTCGTCATATCTACACAAGTGGGTGGAATTATCAGGCAAAGGGAAGACTTACGAGAGTCTCCATGACCTGATCGTGAGGGAGCAATTACTCAACGCCTGCCCTAAGGACCTCGCGATCCACTTGGAAATACAAAAGTTGCAGACGCTAAAAGATGTTACTGAGGCTGCTGAAAGATATCTCATCGCTTATGGGAAGATCCTGGGGCCACCCAAGGTGACGAAACATTTTCAGAAGACTGGAAACCATGGGAACCAGATCCAGGGAAGTCAGACGAGCCAGAGACAGACGGACTCCACGCCACCTCCCAGGGAAGGGCATTCAGGAGGCTGTTTCACCTGCAGCGCTACACACCACAGAGCTGGTAACTGTCCTCAAAACAGAAATAGCGGACAGCAGAGCAATACGGACAATGCAGCGGCGGGCAACCGACAGAGGCGTTTCTCCAATTGACGGCAAACTAGTAGCTCTGACCATCAAGTGTGCGGCGGGAGTGTCATTATTCAGAGTGAGGCCGAGCGCACAGCTACTCCTGCGGACATGCAAGAGTGTATGACTGATGGCCAACTTCTCCTTGCTAACGGGAAATTCATCCCCGTCATCGCCAGCGAAGCTGTGACCATCCAGAACATGCCTGTTTCCAAGAGACGCATCGGAAATAATGAAGTGACTGTCCTAAGAAACTCAGGTTGCAGTGGGGTCATCGTCAGAGAAGACCTAATCGCAAAAGAACAGTTCACTGGCGATTCTAAATGGACACTCATGGCCGACAGCAAATTTGTGAGAGCGCCAGTTGCGAATATTGAAGTCAGCACTCCTTTCTACATAGGCGAAGTAGAAGCGGTTTGCCTGAAGAAGACGCTGTATGATTTGATGATCGGGAATATCGACGGCGCAAGATGACCCGACGATCCCGATTCAGAATGGAGTCCTGCCTCAACCCAACGTGTCGAAGTTGTGGAGGAGGATCCATTGCCATTTCCCGATGGAGACCTTACAGAGCTGCTACGGGACAATGTGGCTACTCCGGCTCAGCCCTGCCGACCAGAGATCGCCGGTGCTGTTACTACCAGGGCCCAGGCCAAGAGAGACAAGACGTCTACGCCACTGAAGGTCGCCGACAACTCCAAAGCTGCCATTGTGGACAGAGATAAGCTGATCCAGCTCCAGGAAGCTGATAGCACTTTAAACAAGTACAGGAACCGCCAAGACCACGTGACCAAAGGCAATGGCACGGTCTATTTCGAAGTAAAGGCCAAGATCCTGTACCGAATCTTCCAGCACCCGAGGGTCAACGGCGGTAAACCACTACATCAAGTCTTGGTACCGTTACCCCTAAGGCGCCAAGTGATGGAAGTAGCTCACGACTCTATCATGGGAGGTCACCTGGGCATCAAGAAGACGTCAGACAGAATCCAGGCGGTATTCTACTGGCCAGGACTTCATGCGGACGTCAGCCGTTTCTGCCGATCATGTGACATTTGCCAGAAGACCATACCTCGAGGAAGGGTCCCGAAAGTGCCTATGCAGAGGATGCCTTTGATTGACTGACCTTTCAAGAGGGTGGCCTTGGACTTAATCGGCGAAATAAAAAACCTTTGAGTGAAGAAGGTCATCGGTGGGTACTGACTTTAGTGGACCATGTGACTCGGTACCCAGAAGTAGTGCCACTGAAGAAGATTGACACTGAAACTGTAGCAGAGGCGCTGGTGGACATGTTCAGTAGACTTGGGGTGCCTGAAGAAATTCTGACTGACCTCGGGACGCAGTTCGTCTCTGACTGCATGAAGGAGGTCAACAGACTGCTGAGTATCTGGCATCTGACTACGATGCTTAACCATCCGATGTGCAACGGGCTTTTCGAAAAGTTCAATGCTACGCTGAAGTCCACCCTGAAGAAACTGTGCAGCGAGCAGCCCAGACAATGGCATCGCTACATCAACGCCTTACTTTTCGCCTACAGAGAGAAGTACCGCAGGAGTCCACCAGCTTTTCTCCGTTTGAGCTGCTGTATGGAAGAACCATCCGAGGGCCGATGCACATCCTGAAAGAACTGTGGACGAAGGAAGTAGAGACCCCAGATGTGAAGAACAGCTACCAGTACGTGTTTGAGCTACGGGAGAAGCTGGAGCAGACTCTCGAGATAGCCAGAGAAAACCTGAAGTCCCAAGACTGGAAAGCACTACTATGATCGTAGGACTGTGAACATGAAGTTCAAACCTGGCAACAAAGTGCTGGTGCTGCTACCTACCAATCATAATAAGTTGCTGATGCAGTGGAAAGGTCCGTACGAAGTGGAGACCGTGGTGGGGATCAACGACTACAAGGTGAAAGTTGGCCAGCATTCCAAGATATACCACGCCAACCTCCTTAAGCTGTTGTGGAAAGGCCATCAGAGACTGTACACGCAGCAACAGCAGCTGAGATCGACGACAGCTTTGACAGCGAGGAACTGTTGGAACTCGGAGACTTCCACAGCAAAGAAGGCATCGATGATGTTAAGCTAGGACCAAGCTTGACCAAAGGTCAAAAGATCGAGCTCAAGGACCTTATGGGCGAATTTCCCCTAAAAAATTCCAGCGATGTCCCAGGCTCTACGACTTTGGTCGAACATGAAGTCCACCTCACTTCAGATATTCCCGTTCGATCCAAAACCTTCCCGATCACTTTCAAGACCTGCGAATCCTTGAACAAAGACATCGATGAGATGCTGAAGATGGGCATCATCAGGGAGTCCAGTTTTTCCTAAGCGTCCCCTGTCATGGTCATGAAAAAGAAGGACGGGAGCAACAGAGTATGCATCGATTACAGGAAGGTTAATAAGATCACCGTCTTTGACCCCGAGCCAATGCCTATTGCAGCAGACCTCTTCCGCCAATTATCTGGGAGTAAAATCTTCTCAAAGATTGACCTCAGCAAGGGTTATTGGCAAGTCCCCGTGCGTCAAAAGGACATACCAAAGACTGCTTTTATAACTCCTGATGGGACGTACGAGTGCCTAAGGATGCCCTTTGGCATGGTCAACAGTGGCGCTACCCTGAAGAGTGGAATGAAGAAGATGCTCAATGGGATGGACAATGTCGTGTGTTACTGGGACGACCTGCTAGTCTACACCCACACCTGGGAAGAGCATCTGCAGACCTTGAGGGAGCTGTTTCACCGTCTAACAGAAGCTAACCTGACCGTGAGACCCAGCAAGTGCATTCTGGGAACCAACAACGTCGACTTCATCGGACATTCGATGGAAGAAGGAGACAACGGAGGATGCACTGACTCCAGGAAAGCCCACGAGATCACTGTCTTTGACCCTAGGCCGATGACAACCATGGCGGACGAGGGCGTCGTTTCCTTGCGGGTAAAAGAACATTGACTCTGTGTTTGGGTGAACTGTGAACATTGACAGTATCCAGACAGACTGAGATAAGTTTTAATTCTGGACTTTGTTTGCGCATTGCGTCTCAACGTTGTTGAAAGAAATGAAGTAAATTTCTTCTTGTGTGTGTGTGTGGGGGGGGGGGTTGTGGTACGTTGAGACGCGCGCGGTGGTGCAAGAGGGACACGCGCGATAGATCTGATCGTTTTATTTTGCAAAGCATGCAATAATAGAGTGTATTTACCTTTGATTTGATTTGATTTTGCATTGTTGTTAGAAGAAGCTTTGTATAACGTTGATAATTTCAGTTGGTCGATATTATTTGATAATTTTCTAGAGTTGGTTGTTTACTATCGATCGAAGCGTGTGGATAATTCTAGTGGTAACTAGAGACGCTTCCATCCTAAACATGGTTGTATGACGTGAGACAGTGATGACGAAATTTGTTCTGATTGGTTATAATTGTGTCTTGCCCGAATGTTCTGGAGTATAGAGAGACT
The DNA here is from genome assembly GCA_036898135.1 of Oncomelania hupensis. Taxonomy (NCBI): domain Eukaryota; kingdom Metazoa; phylum Mollusca; class Gastropoda; order Littorinimorpha; family Pomatiopsidae; genus Oncomelania; species Oncomelania hupensis. Next base: position 95,985,051 of record CM072513.1, on the reverse strand, counting down.
ATATATGTACCGCACTGTTTGAGTTGAGAGAGTTGAAAGTAGAGAGGAGTGGAAAGTTGAAAATTGGAGAGAGAAAGTGAAAAGCGATTGAGCGATTGTATGCAGTTGTTGATGTACGCTGAATAAAGTTGGAAAACTACATATGACGACTCCTGCCTTGTTGCTGAGCGAACGGGTTGCATGGATAAACGAATCCGAGTTACACTTATCAGGAGGATTCAAGCATTGGGGCTGAATCAACTACTGATAAAAACAACACCAACATCCAGTGTAACAGTTATTATTATTATTATATGTTATAATATGTAATTGCTGTTTTCTGTCATTTTGTACAGTAATTTTTAAACATCTAGGTTTACCCCAGATTTAGCAGTCTGAATAATTGACAAATTGATTGCGGACCTTCAGCTGAAAGAAGAATGATAACAGGGTTCATGCTAAATGCAATGCCAACGCTCTGAAAATGGGCTTGATGTAGGTCAAACATGTGAAGCAATGCAGCTTTGACGGCTCTTGAATGTATTGTTAGGATTGGAAAGACCGTTTTTTTTATGAATATGACACGGGGGATTTGACTTATTCAGATTTAGACATTTTTATTTACAACAAGGATGGAGATTTTAGGCTATTAGCCTAATCTTGCAATCTGTCCTTTTATCATTCACTCTCACGTACATTCGTGCTAATACGTATACATTTTGTATACAATTCGATTTTCCACAGACATTCAAACATCCATCCATAATTTAGAATGTACACTTATAACGTAACAGGTATCAAATAACAGTAATAGGTAACATTTTTGCAGCAACAATAACATCAAAGTATTTTGCAAATCCGATATATTCTATATTTCATTTAGTCTTTAGAGCAGGCTTATCTCAATGAAAACCAAACACTATGATGAGGAAGTATCCCTTTTTCATTCATCCTATAGTGAAAGATAGACCTGTGGTAAAAATGGAACTCACACAATATGTCATTTTATAGAGAAGAGATCTGAAGTCATAAATTGCAAAACGGTTGACGCCATGCTTTTTGAGGCTTTTGCTGGTATAGGCGCATGCTTTAAAGTATTATAATTTGTTAAATTAAATAAACTGATTATGGGTAAACTGATCTGGGTACAAATTAATAGTGAGCAGGGAAGGCCTTTCTATCCATGCAGACAACTTGTATATTGCATTGGGATTTATATTCATATATATTTAATGTGGTTTTTTTAAATCATATAATTATATCACTGTAAAACGTCCAGGAGCTGAAGTCTGTCATTTTCGTTTTTTGTATGCTGGCAGGTTGACACCAAAGCGACCAGGTCAGAGGAGCATTTATGGTGGCCGGCAAGAGCCAACCCTGGGAAACTTGATCCAGGGCAGCACACCAGTGATACGGTGTACCGCAGCGACTACATGTACACCAAGCAGCTAGCTTCCTCGCCAGTGCTACGTCACACTGCCAACCCCCACAAAGAACCCACCAGAGGCATTGGTGAGCGTTACCTCAGTCGTCGTTTATGTAGTCGTTCTTGTGTAGCGCTCTTCTGGCTTAAGAGCTGCTCAAGGCGCTGACTTGTTACAGGATCTCACTCCAGCCGCCCGAGGCGCCAACTTGCTGCCTTTGGTGCATGGTCTGACGCCCAAGACAACTGAGCACAATTCTGGACAACCCAGGATGGAGGAGAATATATCTTAAGCTTTCTGGGTGTATTTGTGTAGCTGGCACTTGCCCATCTAGGACATGAGCATCAGGCTCTTTAAAGTCCGTGCGGTGGAGAGCATTCGTGCACAGACTAGACCTCAGTCTGTACTCTCGTTCGAAGGAGTAAGCTACCTATAGTGAACATTTGCACAGTATTCTGTCATGTTTACATTGATTGTTGTTATTGTTATTATTGTTCGTTGTCATGGTTATAGCTTAATTGTTTACAACTGATTGTTATTATTGTTGTTACCGTACATTTTGGTCTGCTGAGGGCACCTGTATATAACTTTTAAGTCGCACCCCCTAAATTTGACAAAAATTTTCATTTTATTGACAAATAAGCCACACTGTTCACATAGCTGACATCGCCTTTAGCCCATCCGGCTATCACGTGGCCCCGGCCCTAATTCGTGTATGGTGAGTTACAAAGAAGCTAAGAATAGACGAGGGCAATCAGAATGCTTCAGGGCATAGTGCGTTGATTTAAAACTGTGAACAGCTAACACTGTAACAACATGAACAGTCAACAACAAAAAATCATGAATAATAAAAACGATATGGTAAGTTACAGAGAAGCTAAGAATAGACGAGGGCTTGATGCCCTTGTAACTGGAAAAATACGTAAACAAGCCGGTTTAAACCACAGTGCTTAAAGCTGGGGAAAAAAGTCCCAGCTTATAGTCCGAAATGTACAGTATTCTGGTTGTTGTAGCTTGGTACAGTTGAATAACTGCTTATGTATATGTTACGTTGAAACGCGAACGAAAGTGTGTCGGAAGCGTGTACGATAGATCTAATCGTTTCGATTTGCAAAGTATTCAATAATGGAGTTTATTTACCTTTGATTTGAGTTTGCATTGTTGTTAGGAGAGGCTTTGTATAACGTTGATAATTTGCGTTAGTCAATATTATTTGAGAATCTTCTGGATATGCGTGTTTACTCTTGATAGAAATTTCCGGATGGATATCGAAGGTCGTGAATGTTCCCGGAAGTAGAGAAAATGTGAATGACGTAAGTCAGTGATGACGATCTTTAGTTCGATTGGTGGCAGTGCGTCATTTCTACCATGTACCAAATCGTTCCAGAAAAGAGAGAGGTTATTTAATCGTGAGCCGAGTCGCTGTTGAGAGAGTAAAGTTGTTGATAGTGATTTGGAGAGTTGCTGTGAAAGTTGTTGAGTTGAATTGAGAATTGTATGCAGTTGTTGGTGTGTGCTGATTAAAAGTGGAAAACTTCATACGTGGACTTCGTGACTTGTATGCTGATTGAGCAGGCTGTGTGAATAAACGAATCTGAGTTACACCCTATCAGGAATTCAAGCATCGGGGCTGAATCAGATACTGATAGAAAACACCAACATCGAACTGAGTGTAACATTTTGGGGGTCAAGCCGCGATTCACGCCATAGCCAAGGGTTCAACTGCTACAACAAGCGAGTCAACGTTACGAGAGGCAGTCATCGAGGGTAGCCGCCAACGAGTTGCGTCGAGAGGGGCCAACATACTGGGACTACATCACCGATAGGTTCGGGTTGACTGCAAGGGCGTGTAGTCGCTGACAGTTGCTTCGTGAGCGAACAACAGATCGGGACTACGTTGCTGCCGTTAGACTACGTCGAGGGACAGTCTCGGAGCTACATCACCAGTATTAGAGAGAGCGACGAGTGGACGTCGCGTCTACTTCAGCACAGGAGCGTGTACATCAACACCAGCGTGGTGCAGCGTCGCATACGACGAGGACAGCGGGGCCTGCGTCAGCGAAGGCGACTAGTGACAAGCATCAGCGCTACTGCAGAAAGCGTGCTGTTCTAGAACAGTCTAGAAAGGTACAGCACAGTCAAGAACTTTCCAGAAAAAAAAAGAACTCTACAGTCAAGAACTTTCTAGAAGAAGAACCTTCCAGAAAAGAACTTTCTTGAAAAGAACTTTCCAGAAGCATCAAGATGGCTGACTTCTGGCAGAAAGGGATGCAACTGAATCTAAAAGGCAAACAGCTGACGGAGTACGTCAAGTCTCAGGAGAGAATACAAGAAAGAGAAGAACAACGTCAGCGTGAAGAAAGAGAAGATGAGCGTCGCCGTGAAGAAAGAGAATTAGAACAGAAGCGTCTAGAAATAGAAGAACAACGTCGCCGTGAAGAAAGAGAATTAGAAGAGCAGCGTCGCCGAGAAGAAAGAGAAGAGCGGCGTCAAGAAAGAGAGATGGAAGAGAGACGATTAGAAGCTGAGCGTCAATACCAGCTAGAGTTGGCGCGTATCCAGAACAATCAGCATGCGCCACAAGTCACCAACGACCATACGGCTCCAAAATTGCCAGCTTTCGTCGACGGGAAGGACCAGATCGACAGCTATCTGGCGAGATTCGAAAGGTTCGCCGAAAGCTCCAATTGGCAACCTCGAGACTGGGCGATTCGACTAAGTGCACTTCTGACAGGGCAAGCGCTCGAAGTTTACACCAGACTGTCGAACGATGACGCCAAACACTATGACGTCTTAAAAGAGGCCCTATTGCAGTGCTACAACTTTACGGAGAAAGGCTACCGTAAACGCTTCCGTGAATGCCGGCCTAAGTCAGACGAGACGCCAAAGCAGTTTGTGGAGCGCCTGTCGTCATATCTACACAAGTGGGTGGAGTTATCAGGCGAAAGGAAGTCTTACGACAGTCTCCATGACCTGATCGTGAAGGAACAATTTCTCAATGCCTGTCACAAGGACCTAGCGACCCACTTAGAAGAACAAAAGCTGCAGACGCTTAAAGATGTGACTGAGGCTGCTGAAAGATATCTCATCGCTCATGGGAAAACCCTGGGGCCACCCAGCGCGACGAAACATTTTCAGAAGACTGCAAACCATGGGAACCAGATCCAAGGGAGCCAGACGAGCCAGAGACAGACGGACTCCACGCCTCCTCCCAGGGAAGGGCATTCAAGAGGCTGTTTCACCTGCAACGCTACAGACCACAGGGCGGCTAATTGTCCTCAAAACAAAAGTAGCGGACAGCGGAGCAGTACGGACAATTCAGCGGCGGGCAACCGGCAGAGGCGGTTCTCCAATCAACGGCAAACCAGTAGATCTGACCATCAAGTGTGCGGCGGGAGCGTCATTCTTCCGAGTGAGACCAAGCGCACAGCTACTCCTGCCGACGTGCAAGAGTGCATGACCGATGGCCAACTTCTCCTTGCCAACGGAAAATCCATCCCCGTCGTCGCCAGCGCAGCTGTGACCGTCCAAAACATGCCTGTTTCAAAGGGACGCGTCGGAAATCATGAAGTGACTGTCTTAAGAGACTCTGGCTGTAGTGGGGTCATCGTCAGAGAAGACCTAATCGCTAAAGAACAGTTCACTGGCGATTCAAAATGGACACTTATGGCCGACAGCAAATGTGTGAAAGCGCCAGTTGCAAAAATTCATGTCAACACCCCTTTCTACATAGGCGAAGTCGAAGCGGTTTGCCTGAAGAAGCCGCTGTATGATTTGATGATCGGGAACATCGATGGCGCGAGACGACCCGACGACCCCGATCCAGAGTGGAGTCCTGCCTCAACTCAACACGTCGAAGTTGTGGAGGAGGATCCATTGCCATTTCCCGATGGAGACCTTACAGAGCTGCTACGGGACAATGTGGTTACTCCGGCTCAGCCCTGCCGACCAGAGATCGTCGGTGCTGTTACTACCAGGGCCCAGGCCAAGAGAGACAAGACGTCTACGCCACTGAAGGTCGCCGACAACTCTAAAGCTGCCATCGTGGACCGAGATAAGCTGATCCAGCTCCAGGAAGCTGATAGTACTTTAAACAAGTACAGGAACCGCCAAGACCACGTGACCAAAGGCAGTGGTACGGTCTACTTTGAGGTGAAGGCCAAGATCTTGTACCGAATCTTCCAGCACCCGAGGGTCAATGGAGGGAAACCACTACGTCAAGTATTGGTACCGTTACCCCTAAGGCGCCAAGTGATGGAAGTAGCTCATGACTCTATCATGGGAGGTCACCTAGGCATCAGAAAGACGTCAGACAGAATCCAGGCGGTGTTCTACTGGCCAGGGCTTCATGCGGACGTCAGCCGTTTCTGCCGATCATGTGACATTTGCCAGAAGACCATACCTCGAGGAAGGGTCCCGAAAGTGCCTATACAGAGGATGCCTCTGATCGACCGACCTTTCAAGAGGGTGGCCTTAGACTTAATCGGCGAAATAAGACCTCCGAGTGAAGAAGGTCATCGGTGGGTACTGACTTTAGTGGACTATGCGACTCGGTACCCAGAAGCAGTGCCACTGAAGAAGATTGACACTGAAACTGTAGCAGAGGCACTGGTGGACATGTTCAGTAGGCTTGGAGTGCCTGAAGAAATTCTGACAGACCTCGGGACGCAGTTCGTCTCTGACTGCATGAAGGAGGTCAACAGACTGCTGAGCATCCGGCATTTGACTACGACACCCTACCATCCAATGTGCAACGGGCTTGTCGAAAAGTTCAATGCTACGCTGAAGTCCACCCTGAAGAAACTGTGCAGCGAGCAGCCCAGACAATGGCATCGCTACATCAACGCCTTACTTTTCGCCTACAGAGAAGTACCGCAGGAGTCCACCGGCTTTTCTCCGTTCGAGCTGCTGTACGGAAGAACCATCCGAGGGCCGATGCACATCCTGAAAGAACTGTGGACGAAGGAAGTGGACACCCCAGAGGTGAAGAACAGCTACCAGTACGTGTTTGAGCTACGGGAGAAGCTGGAGCAGACTCTCGAGATAGCCAGAGAAAACCTGAAGAAGTCCCAAGACTGTGGAAAGCACTACTATGATCGTAGGGCTGTGAACAGGAAGTTCAAACCGGGCAACAAAGTGCTGGTGCTGCTACCTACCGATCATAATAAGTTGCTGATGCAGTGGAGAGGCCCGTACGAAGTGGAGACCGTGGTGGGGATCAACGACTATAAGGTGAAGGTCGGCCAGCATTCCAAGATATACCACGCCAACCTCCTTAAGCTGTACGTGGAAAGGCCAACAGAGACTGTGCACGCAGCCACAGCAGCTGTGACCGACGACAGCTTTGACAGCGAAGAACTGTTGGAACTGGGAGACTTCCACAGCAAAGAAGGCATCGATGATGTTAAGCTAGGACCAAGCTTGACGGAAGGTCAAAAGATGGAGCTCAAGGACCTTATGGGCGAGTTTCCCCACAACTTCAGCGATGTCCCTGGCTCTACGACTTTGGTCGAACATGAAGTCCACACCCAGACCTGGAAGGAGCATCTGCAGACCTTGAGGGAGCTATTCCACCGTCCCGCAGAAGCCAACCTGACCGTGAGACCCAGCGAATGCATCCTGGGAGCTGACAACGTCGACTGCGTCGGACATCCGATGGAAGAAGGAGACAACGGAGGACGCACTGATTCCAGGGAAGCCCACGTGATCATCGTCTTTGACCCTGGGCCGATGACGACCGCAACTGACGAGGGCGTCGTTTCCTTGCGAATGAAAGAACATTGACTGTGTGGACGAACTAAGAATATTGGTAATGACAGACTTGAAAATGAAAAACGTTGACTGGGTAAATGATCTGTGAACATTGACTGTATCCAGAAAGACTTGCAGATGAGAAACTTTGACTCTGTGTGAATGAACTGTGAACATTGACAATATCCAGACAGATTTGAAGATGAAAACCATTGACTCTGTGTGAATGAACTGAGAACATTGACAGTGTTCGGACAGACTGAAGTAAGTTTTAATTCTGTACATTGTTTGTGCATTACGTTTCAACGTTGTTGAAAGAAATTGGGTAAATTTCTTCTTGAGTGGGGGGTTATGTTACGTTGAAACGCGAACGAAAGTGTGTCGGAAGCGTGTACGATAGATCTAATCGTTTCGATTTGCAAAGTATTCAATAATGGAGTTTATTTACCTTTGATTTGAGTTTGCATTGTTGTTAGGAGAGGCTTTGTATAACGTTGATAATTTGCGTTAGTCAATATTATTTGAGAATCTTCTGGATATGCGTGTTTACTCTTGATAGAAATTTCCGGATGGATATCGAAGGTCGTGAATGTTCCCGGAAGTAGAGAAAATGTGAATGACGTAAGTCAGTGATGACGATCTTTAGTTCGATTGGTGGCAGTGCGTCATTTCTACCATGTACCAAATCGTTCCAGAAAAGAGAGAGGTTATTTAATCGTGAGCCGAGTCGCTGTTGAGAGAGTAAAGTTGTTGATAGTGATTTGGAGAGTTGCTGTGAAAGTTGTTGAGTTGAATTGAGAATTGTATGCAGTTGTTGGTGTGTGCTGATTAAAAGTGGAAAACTTCATACGTGGACTTCGTGACTTGTATGCTGATTGAGCAGGCTGTGTGAATAAACGAATCTGAGTTACACCCTATCAGGAATTCAAGCATCGGGGCTGAATCAGATACTGATAGAAAACACCAACATCGAACTGAGTGTAACAGTATAATATTTAGAGACTCATTTTCTTTTTTTTCCTGTATAATTTTTGTTAGACCTTACAGCACTAATACTGTGCAGTACTGTTGTTATGCTCCAGTGAAGTTGTGAAATTCACAATTGTATGCTTTTGGGAAGAAGAAAAATGCTTCAGATCAAGCATATATATATACATTGGCAAGACACGCACTTTTCCAGGAGCAGACATCGAAATGACCACGATCTCGTGTTGAAGTTCAACCTGGACAAACTACAAGACCTGGAGGTTGCAGACATTTTCCAAGCCACAATTAGAGGGAAATTTGTACCACTGCTCATTTTGGAAGCTGGTGAAGTAGATGTCAACACCATGACCACCACCTTCAACTCTGCAGTGACGGATGTCTCCACCGAGATCCTTGGCAAGCACTGCCCAAAAAAGAAAGTGTGGATCATACTTGAACTTTTGGACCTGTGTGACAAATGGCCCGAGTTTGGCATGCAGCTCTGTGGGCAACCAGGAGAGTGTACAGCATCAGCCCTAACATTATTAAAGTCATCAAAAGCCTGTATAATAAGGCTACCAGTGCAGTCCTCCACAACAGCGCCATCAGGAACTGGTCTAGAACAACAATCGGTGTACATCAAGGATGCCTATTCTCTCCAACATTCTTTAACATCTTTCTGGAGCGCATCATTTCAGATGCTCTTGCAGATCATGAAGGCACAGACAGCATACGAGGAAGAGCAATCTCCAACCTACATTTTGCAATGACATGATGGATTTCCTGGAGAGGAACCAGAACTTGAACAGCTGATACAGAGGCTTGACACCACCTCCAGAGCCTTTGGAATGGAAATATGTGCAGAGAAGACCAAAGTGACGACAACAATACCAATGGCATCAACGTGGACATTAAAGTCCAAGGCCAATCCTTCAACACGGTGCACAGCTTCAGATATTTAGGAGCAATTGTATCAGACAATGGGTCCCGACAAGAAGTCCTCTCCAGGATAGCACAAACAACTGCTGCCCAGGTTGAAGCCCATTTGGAAAGACAGGACAATCAGTCTACACTCCAAGGTAAGGCTGCTGCGCTCCCTTGTCATCTCTATCTTCCTATACTCTTGAGAAATATGGACCCTCACAGCAGACCTACAACAAAGAATACAAAGCATGGAGATCAGGTGATACAGAAGACTTCTGGGCGTTTTCTATACCCAGCACATCAGCAACGAAGTCCAACAGACCATCACACAAGCCATTGGACAACGCGATGGCCACATCACCAGAGCATCAGACCGTGCAATGAGGTAGAAGAAGAGGGAGACAGAAAAAGAAGTGGAAGGACAATGGTCGGGAATGGACTGGCTTGACACTGAGCGAAGTCATGAAGGTTGCTGAGGACAGAAAAAGATGGGGTATGCTGGTTAAACGATCATCTGTGGTACCCCAATGACTTTTGAGTTACAGGACAGGATAGGATAGGATGCTCTTGGGTGTTGGATAATGTTAATCTAGTAGGACTATTATGCAATGTCATGAGTTTACAGGTGTGTGTAAACATGCGTGTGTCTATTTGTGTGTATTTATTGTTTTACTTTTTGTCAAACAGCTCCTGTAACATTCTTGAGAGACAAAAGTGGCAAACAGCGATTTTTCAAGGAAGGCATTTCCTACGAACATGCCTATGACAGCAGAAAGGATCCCAACTACCCAATCAGAGCAAAGGTAAGAACATTTTGACTCAGTCTCAATGTAGCCAATCAAAATGAAGGAAAGAACATCCTCCTCCACTCTAGCCAGTCAGAACAAAGGTTAAAAAATTCATAACCCTCTCCCCGACCATCCAGAGCAAATGCAAGAATATTATGATCCAAGCCTATCCAATCAAACCAAAGAAAACTTTTTTTTTTAAACCACTCTAGCCAATCCCAAGACAGAAAAGAAAACTCTAACCCCTGTAATGTTTGTTACAGCGACATGGAGCTTTTGTGTACTCACAAATTGACCCCATCATGTCGGAGAGGTTTTACCAGGAGGCAGGCAACGAGAGGCGATGCTCAAAGGGCAACGCGATGCCTCACGAGAGGTATATCCCACAGGCCGTGCCTTCTAACATCGGCATCTTGGCTTCAGCTTCTGAAAACCAAACCCTCACCTGCGGCCAGAGCCTCAATCAGTCCCCCCTCAACTCATCCCCTCCGCAGCGCAGATCTTCTGGAAATGGTGGCAGTGACAATGACCACCCAAGCCCCAAAATGATGGACACAGGTTCTTCACCAATTGAATTTTATGTACCACCCCAGCAAAGCCCCAAAGACACTCTTATGAAAACTGCATCTTCCCCTGTCGAGTGGTTTAATCCCAATGAGAGACAATGAGGAGGATGAGGAAGACGACGGATGAGGGCCACACTGCACTGACTAGTGATTGGGACCGATACATTAGAGCTGGCGTAGTCGAACGGTGCATTTAGCTAAATGTGAGCAATATGAAGAATGTGGCTAGTTGAAATATTATTGCTATGAAGCTTAATGTTACTTTGCTCAATAATCATAATAAAGATAGAATTAAAGATTTTACTCGTTTGAAAAAAAAAACACTTGAAAGAAGAATGAATATGGGGACAATGTAAAGGGCGTTGTTTTTAAAAGAGAAAACAAGAAAGAGAAAACAAGAAATATGGTTATTACGGCCGTGTAGAATACCGTCCCAGAACAACTTGGTTTAATAAAAAAGGTGTGTATCTTGTACATAGAATAGCATAATAAATAAAACAAAAAACAGCAGTAATAATGTCTTAGACAAAGTCGATCAGCTGTTGTGGGAAATTTAGCTTTTTTCGATAATTGCCATGTATCCATTATTAACCTTTTTTTATTTGATCAAATGATCTTTTCATAATTATGTTCACAAATGTTTTATAGTCTTCTTCCTCTTAGTGTTCTCACAAGTTATACCATCATCCCCATTCGGGGAGAAAAACGATATTCCTCCTGGTTATAAAATATAATTTAATAGTAGTTCTTAATTTTTATTTTGACATTATGCAAACACATTTAAAAAATTCAACCTTCTTAAGTTCTTTTCCCAAAAAAAAAAAAAAAAAAAAAAAAAAATGAACGCATTAAAATCTAAAAGTATTTATTGAACATGCATACAGCGTTGCAGGGTACTCTTTTTAGTTTGATATATTTTAAATTGCAGTCTATGTCTTTTGAGCCACCAGTATTTTTATATAGCGTTGCTTTTATGCGCATGATGCAGTTTGTCTCCCCTTGTATGGTGTATTGTATATTCTTCCCTAAGATAGCAATAGAACTCTTATCAGCATTATTTTATCACATTGCCAGTATTAGTAACCATTTTTGTACTGCTGAATATGTCTCCAGATGTGCCTAGGATGTTTATATCTATATCTATATATATATATATATATATATATATATATATATATATATATATATAATTTTTTTTTTACATTTGCTTACTGTCACAAAAAATAATTTTTCTGAACATTCATCAGCCTAAAAATATTTAAGGCAAACATTTCGAGCTGCAAACTCCTCACAGCTTTGCCAAGACTCTGCAAATCTTGGCTAGTCTGGATGTTGCAAATTCATGTCTCATTGACTCATTATATAATCAGAGCCAGTTTCCTTGTTGCCAGGGGTTGAAAAATGGCTTTGTCTAAATATTATTGCTCATTCTTACATATCTTCCCAGAGCGCAAAAACTGTTTATTTACATTTTTATTATTCATATAGTTATTTATATTATTATATTGATTATTATTTGGTGTACTATCATATTTTATACTTTACACTTTAAAGAGTACAGATTTTATTTCACTTTTCCAAAGAAGTTTTATTTATAATGAAATCTACAATGCAAAATTTCAAAAATAAAAATTGATTTATTTTCCACTACAATAACAACCTCTTTATATTGCAAGCGCTTTGAGTTCAGTTCAATAAAAAGCATGTATATCATATTGTATTATTATTATTATTATTAAATGTGTAAACATGAGTTTTCCCTTTTTTTGACAGTGTGTGGGTGGATTTTATCTAGTTGTGTTTCTATTGTTTATTTATTACTTCTGTGGTACAAACATTGTACATATGACGTTAATATACAATCGTTGTTTTTTTTTCAAATGTAACTTTTAAAAATGTTAAAATCTGTGATACGGAAAAATTCTTATTAAATAAAAGTGATTGGTTGTGTGATTTAGGAAACATTCTGTCTGCGTGTGTGCTTGAAGAGGCACATGTGTTTAAAATGCGTCCATGCAGGAAGTTGCTTGTGTGTGAGCTTATATCACTAAGTGTGTTGAGAAACTGAATTTTGCAAATCCTGTTTTCACTTTTCAAGCTGTGAAGAAAATGTGTGATGCAGTTATTTTGGGGGGTTGCATTTTTTTCAAACTGACCCCTCCTTTAAAAAAAAAAAAAAAAAAATTTAAATCAGTATTCATATTGCCTTCGGTTTGGGGGCATTAACTTTGGTGCTCACCAAAACAGAGCTTTTTCTCTTGTGGCCTGAAGGTGAGTAAAGGTTCACCAACCTTTTTATTTCAATGTTCTCAGATCCCAAACCATTTTTATTTTGGGGTGAAGGGGGGGGGTGAGAAGGGGGGAAGGGAAGTGACAAAAAAAAAAAAAAGATTCCGGAACCTAGTTTCGTTATCTGAGAAAATTTTAAAAAAAGAAAAAAAGTTTCATGAACCTCTACGAACCTTCCAGTTGAGACAGGCCATTAAGTAGTCTTGCTTTGAAGTAATTTACATGTATCTGCCATTGGATTTTTAATATGATCTATTTTTACACAACATTGGATTGTGATCTGATGTGATGTAATCGACCAATTAAGCATGTTTTTTGAGCATACAATCTTGCCCTTCGCCACCCTACAAATGTTTGCCTAGCGTACTTTTTTTATTGTTAAGATTTTTTTCTTCGTTACTGTTTATGCACCACCTTTTTTTGTGATGAATGTCCGTTATTGTAGCACTTAAAAGTCACTTCAAATTTACAAATACAATTTTGATTGCCTCTTAATTTTGATGTGGTCTAGAGTGATGTGGCATGGTGTTGACATGTGTTTGGTGATGTGGTTTGGAACAGTATGTAATTTGTGGGTGTAGTGATTATAAATGACAGAAATTCCAACGACATCGACAATTTTGAGGAAAAACTGCAAAAGGTCTTATAACTTCTTTGTATAACATCCAACTTTTTTGTCTTCTGAAGCAAACATTTTGCCACAAGACTCTGAACTCTGCTCCATTAAACAACAAAGACCAAAGAAGACAGGAAGAAGGGGAAAAGAAAGAATTGGAAACCACAGGGTCATTCTCTGTACAAGCAAACTACCACCCACAAATAGCACTGCTGTAACGCACTAATTTGTAACAGTGAGATACTCTCATACCATTTCTGTGGCAAACTAATGAAGACTCGCACACACACACACAAACATCCAAACTCAGTAATGGCTTTTGTCCATGTATTTTACTTTCCGTCAAGACATATTAGTTAGGTTCTCTCTCAGCTGCTGCCACCGATTCAGAACGATAATAGAGAATGCTGCAGTTTAGGACAAATATTCAACTGCCTTGGCAAGAGAAATCCATAAACGCTTTCAAGGCATTTTCCACATGCTCCTCATAAAATATGAATGCACCCAGACTCTTCATGTTATACTCATGCACGCATACTCCTTATAATAAACGAATGCACATATACTCATAATAAATGAATGCACATATACTCCTCACAATATATGAATGCAGACATACTCCTTTCTTATAATATATGAACGCACGCATACACATAGGAACACTTGCTCTTCATAAGAATTTACATAATAAGTACATACACCCCCTAAGAATGCACACTCATGCGAGCGCATACTCGAGAAGCAATATAGCATACACCTAAAAAAAAAACAGTTAACAATATTTGGAAGGCAATATAACACGTTTCCAATGACAGAAAGAACATCATAAACAGTGTTCTATATCAATAACATCGCATAACGGAACACACATTCTGTTTTCCTCAATTCAAATAAACGCTGCAGATATTCCTCATATTAGAGAACTTTAGATTGACCAGCCAAACTTGGTTCGTCATGATTCCTTTAGTTTCCAGGTTATCAATCGGGAAATCCTTAAGAACTATTCTTTGTGCATTAGCTGCAGATGAAAGTTTGTTTGTCCTTATCCAGGGGAGGTAAATGCCATCTAATTTGCAGAGATTGTTTTCCTCGAAAACGCGCAAGTCTTTAGATTTGGATAATCACGAGCTAAAACAGATACCTTTCCCAACGAAAGTTTAGTTGAAATTTAGGACAGAGAATTGGTAATTTTTTCTTCTCCTTTTAGCTTCTATAGCCCCAACTTGTGTCCACTGCTTACGCTAGCTTACTAACTAGTCCGTTTAGGCCTTTGAACCTAGTAGTATACGGCTCATCTAAAGCAAAGGCTGTTTGTGCAGATTCAAAGAATACATCAGAAAAGTGATTTTTACATCTGTATCATGCCCTTAGGAGACACTTGAAACCTAGACATAATGCAAAACTTATGTTGAAAATCTCAATCGGAACGACAAACTCCTCCGCCATTTTACATCTGAAAGCAAAAGCAGCCCGAGGATAGCACCCTTTTTTTGGAGCAAAATACACCTAATTTAATGAATCAACAACAGCCAATGGTGAGAGAATACAGTCAAAGCATTTATTAAAGCTTACGTTTATAGCAATTGAGCCGATATATGCACAAAATACCAGAAACTTACATTGATTGATTGATTGATTGATTTATTGTTGCTTTAGGTCCAGCGGACTCTTCCGAGCCAAATCAGGACCGGACAACCCCCGATCCGCATAAAAGATCTGCTGAAACAACCCCAGTGGGAAAATTGAATGCCCTCCACCGGCCAGTCACTTTACAATAAAGACATCCCACGCGGGGGACGGCTGAGGGTTGACCTCAACTACGCGAACACCCCGGTTACAAAAACA
The DNA here is from genome assembly GCA_036898135.1 of Oncomelania hupensis. NCBI lineage: Eukaryota > Metazoa > Mollusca > Gastropoda > Littorinimorpha > Pomatiopsidae > Oncomelania > Oncomelania hupensis. The sequence continues at coordinate 95,969,903 of CM072513.1, read as the reverse complement.
AAATAGAATACAAACATCATTATAAATCAGCAACCAAACACATACATATAAAATGCCTATAGTGCTAAATAGTACATTCATAGGAAGCCCTAGTGACCACCCGGCAGAAAGCGTCCAACACTCCCAAGCTGATCCAACAGACCTCATACACAAACAAGGAGTCTTGTCCAGGAAGAGTTTTCAAGAAAAAAGGTAGGTCATTGATCTAGCGAAGAAGAAGATAGTATAGCAGAGTGAAGGACAGAGCAAGAATAGGAAAGAGTAAATGAGGAAGACAGCGACAGTGGGAATTTAAAGCACTAAATTTCCATAAAGTGGGGATACTATTTATACTGAAAACCCCCGGCACTCCAACGGGGGTACTGTTGCCGCAGTGAAGCGTCTTGCCTATAAAGGAAAGACACGTTTTCAACTGTGGCTTTCACTGTTCCCTTTATAGGTTTGAACAATCTACAGTGGCAAGATTGCTCATGACCCCAAGGGGTCCAGAAACTTACATAAGAATCACAATTCGTCAAAATGATGAAAATTACACATTTTCACTCAGCAAAGTTTTCTGCGCAATGCAAATGAGGCGAGGTCGTGACCTTCTAGAAGCGCGAAAGTTATGACATAGACTGGGTGTTTTCCTACAAAAAAGAACTACCAATCAAGTGCTTGTGCTTCCTAAAGCTCTGTAATATATGAAAATGCTTTCCTCATAACAACACATATTCCTCACATCATCACTGTCTAGCAAGATATTGTATGTTATTCGTTCAATTTTCAGAAAGAAAAAAAAAAAGTTGTTTTTTGCTCCGAACACAATGTGAGAAGAAGACCAAACTGTTTCTCTAAAGACATAATATAGCAGTATTGCTTTGCAATTTTGTCTGCATTAATGCATTTTTAAAACTCGTAAATTTAAATGTAAGCTCCCATATTTTGTTTGTGTGCTAATGATATTGTTCCTTGCGACCATGTAAATTACGTACACCATATTGTAATTTCTTAGAGAGGTAATAAAATTGTTGTATTCTTATAGCTATTTACCCTGTTCTATGCTATGGCAATTTCAAACAATTGTTACTTAACAAAACAAAAAAATGTAAACAAATTTTTTTTATAATCTGATTTTGTTTGTTAGTTAGTTATTGCTTACAAGGTCCAGCGGACTGCAAAGAGCCGAATCAGAACCTCAAAATAAGACCACAACTTCGCTGAAAGAGGGCTCATCCCTGATCCGCATAAAAGATCCGTTGAAACAATCCTAGTGGTAACACTGAAGGCACTCCACCAGCCAGCAGTCACTTTACAATAAAGACATCCCATGCAGGGGATGCTGAGGCTATACTCTAATTTATCGAACCCCTGTTTACAAAAACAAAATACAATAAAACATCATTATAAATTATCAACAAACCACATACATGTAAAAGGCCTACATTGCTAAATAATAACATCATAGAAAGCCCCAGTGACTATTTGGCAGAAAGCGTCCAATATCCCCAAGCTGATCCAACAGACCTCACACACAAATGAGGAGTTTTGTCCCAGAAGAGTTTTCAAGAAAAAAGGTAGATGACTGGTCTAGCGATGAAGAAGATAGAATAGTAGATTTATAGAACAGAGTAGGATTGAGAAAGAACAAATGAGAAAGACAGCGACAGTGGGAGAATTTAAAGATATGATTTTGTTCTCTCTGTCACGTTACACATCTTTTTTGGCAGAAAATGACAAGGAGTTTGTGACCAATCTGAGCTCTTTTCTATATGCAGTAGAGATAAAGTAAGATGCATCATCAATTATACAATGTTCCCAAGAAATATGTGCACTATAACATTTTTTTAAACAAAATTTTGTATTGTTGGAAAATGGTACACAAAGCAAGGCAAACTGCTATGACAAAAAGTGAAAATAGCCAAAACAATAGGTCCAGTTACAAGTTCCTGCGCCGGCAGTGACCACATAAAACAATATTCTTTGTCTGAAAACATAGTCTTCATAAGAACGTTTATTCCTCGTATGAGCAAATATTCAATCAGAAATGCAATACTCCTCATGGACATACATACATTCCTCATAATTATGCATACATTAAAAATATTCGAACGTATCTTGTCACAAGAAAGCAGGCTGGTATTTATTGATACGGACAAATACTTGATGAAAAAAATTATGCAAACTTTACAGTGTTCACAAAAACAGCAACATTTAAAAAAAGAACTTTTTTGTCACTAAATTAAAATACCTGCTTTTGGCTCCAATGTGTTATATTTTCAACAGTATAATCTTCTCAAATAGTTTGGCATGAAAAGGATGGATATAATTCTAGACAATACTTTACAGCCAAGTATTAAGTACAGAAGATATGAAATTGATAATTTCAAATTTTTTTGTAAATCTAGAATCTTGTGAAACGATATGCCATTATTACATCTATTTAAAAAAAAAAAACAAATCGTGTAAAGTATATTAACAAAACCAATCTGTTTTTATATATAAATATACATCTAAATTTTATAAACACGTGCATTATTTATAGAATTAAGAGGTATTACATTACATTACATGATTATTGCTTTAGGTCCAGCGGACTCTTCCGAGTCAAATCAGGACCAAATTAAGAGGTATAGAAAAACTACACTGAGATACCCCAAAAAGTGAATAACACATTCAAATGTGTTTGATTTAATTAAGTTTTTTTTCCAAGTAGATGGGAGTATGTATTCACAGTATCCTGAAGAAGAAGTAGTACTTTTGGTAGGGGAAGGGGGGGGGGGGAGAAAGGGGAAGGGACAAATTATGGTTCCTAAGAGCTTTATTTTTCATGATCGTTGGTATCGTACTGCTCAAGACAAAAAAGAGTTGAAATTACGGTTTGCAATAAGCACAGATGTACAGATGCACAGCTTCATGCCAACGTCTCAAAGTCCAAACAAACTATAACATAAAATGAAAGCACAAACCCACACAAAAAATATGTATCCGCAATCAAATAATTTTTAAAAATATTTTTATAAAGAAAAAAAAAAAGAGTTACAGTTGCACTTCAACACAATTTGCCTGCAAACCCAAAAAAACAAAACACACATCTCAAACCTCCGTGGCCTTTAGCTTGCTCATTAGCTTCCAATGCGAACAAGTTTACGGGTCTGCTCACAGCAGGAAGCAAAATATTACACTTAAAGTACAGAGACTTTTAGGTCACCAAAAGGTTTTCTTTGGGTATTCCGGATTTTTCCTTCCCTTAATGAAATAATGGCATTGGCTGCAGTCAAGGTAAATGTCCAAACTAACAGTTGATTTCCCACCAGGCTTCTAAAATAATGATCTTCAGCTTTGCACTACAGTTGCTGTGCCCACAACCTTACTCAAGGTTGGGATCTACCGGGTGACACTAACTGTGCCCACAACCTTACTCAAGGTTGGGATCTAGCGGGTGACACTAACTGTGCCCACAACCTTACTCAAAGTTGGGATCTAGTGGGTGACACTAACTGTGCCCACAACCTTACTCAAGGTTGGGATCTAGCGGGTGACACTAACTGTGCCCACAACCTTACTCAAGGTTGGGATCTACCGGGTGACACTAAAACAACAGTTATTCTCCTTTCACACTTAAAAAAAAAAGATTTCTATAAAAAAATTAGTTCGACTGAAGAAATTGTGCGACCGAGAAGAACTTTACTGCTCGAGATGATGATTTTCTGTTTCATATAGCGCAAATACAGGCTGTCTCAAAAAAAATGTAATCACACTTCGAATGACGAGAAAAACATTATTTATGAACATAGAATGAAACGGAATAGCTTCGAATACAGAAGGCAAATGTAATTGAAGAATCATATTTACAAATGTTTAAACTGATGACCATTATTGTACAGACAACGCTGATAACGCGCACCAAGGGATTCGCAAACGTCACAAAACAGGTCATTAGGAATATTGCGACATTGTCTTTCAATTTTTAATTTCAATGCATCAATAACATTTTAGGACAAACTTCCTCTCTTCCAAACTAAGTAGATTTCCTGCCATGCTGTGATTAATTAATTACACCTGCAATACAAAAAAGGCAGCACGTTAGCGACAGTTAAGTGTGAGTACATTTTTTTGGAGACACCCTGTAGTTTATAACAGGGGAAATAGTTTTCACATCCGACAATTAAGTGTCTAAACTTCACCTGTTTTAAAAAAAACAAAAATGGCATGCTTTATGGGAGTGTTTCTGAGAAAACATGTTGAAAACATATCTCAGAGATGTTACTTTCTTGGAATTCTGCTGGGAAGTATTGCTTTGTGTTTTGTCCACCTCGCAAAAAGCTGAGCTCCAACATCTGCTTTGTGTCGTGTCGTCTTGTTTCTGTCCACATTAGCATTCCTCTGGTGTTTGTACAGATTTGTTTCTCAGTATTATATCTCTGAAAAAACATATCTTTTTTATCCTTCTACAGCACCATCAGCTGAGGTGTGAGTGTGTGTGTATGTGTTAGGGGCTCACATTTCTCGAGAACGAACGCACAGTTGAATACAGGCACACCAAACATCTACAACCATCAAAATAGAATACACGCTAACCACAAACTGAGGACACTCAAACCAATATCACTACGCTGGAACCAAAAGTAATCAGAGCAACAAAACAAAATAAGTGCACTCAAACCAAAATAATTAGTAAAGTCAAAACCAAAAATGAGTTTAGTAAGTTGTCTAAAATCAAAATGTGAATAAACGTTCAATTAAATCAATCAATCAATATTAGTACAGTCAAACCAAACTTAGTACACTGAAACTAAAAATCATCCATGCAATCAAACCGAATTGACTACAGTCAAACCAAAATGAGTACAGTCAAACCAAAATGAGTACAGTCAAACTAAATAATGTACATAAACCCAAACAAATACAGTCAAACCAAGTACAATGATAAGAGATGATGATATACAATGATAGATCGTTTTAGTGGTACAGTTCAAGAGAAAACTATACAGAAACATAAATTACAAAAAAAATATACACATGTAAAATCAGAACCTACATTATTGAAAAATATACACCAATGGAAAATCATCAACCATGGGCAGAACAGCAAGTCAAACATAGCATGCAAGGTCCCGACCTTTGTGGCAAAATGAACTAAATACAAATAAAATGAATTACAAATAATTAACTATAAAAACGCTACGAGGCGTTCCGGTAACGTTTAGGTCATTGGGGGAAAGACAGAGGTTTGAGGCCTCCAGTTTCTCTGGTCCAGCTTTACCAGGACGGGGCCTGCCTCCTCTCCCTCGCCGCCTCACCTTTCCCTACTTCTAAACAGAGCCCTGGACCCAACTCGCAGTTGGTCGGACTGTGGGTGTGTGGTGCGCCCGTTTCTTTCTTTTGTGTCGTTTGGTGGTTGGTCGCCTTATCAAGTATAGTCTCCCAACCAAGTATAAACTGCGCTTGATGTTGCTGAACATGAAACATTGTTAGCTTGTGCCCAAAAATAATAATAAAAAAAAAAGAAAAAGAGTGAGCTATACATTCTAAAAAGTATGTTTAATTAAAATTAAATTAAAATACCATCCTAAAAATGGCAGAAAAATAAAAAGCAGACATACCAATTCAGCAGACGCCTACACTCAATCAGAAACTGAACTTCCTCTAACAAACATTCAAACAGTAAACAGGCAATTCTCACTTCTGTCGTTTGTCTAGCACAAGGCAATCATCAAACACTTTCCTAATCAAAAAACACTCCCAATTTCCACATAGAATAGTGCAAAAGCTCCAAGCAAAGAAAACACGCTTGCGTCGTTTCTAATCAGACATCGAGTCAAAAACTGACAGACCTCAACTTTATCCTATCATATCATTCCAAAGTCGTTGGGGCGCCACAGATATCGTTTAACCAGCGTTATCCATCTTTCTCTGTTCTCAGCAACTTTCATGGCTTCGCTCAGTGTCAAGCCAGTCCATTCTCGAATACCCACTTCTTTTTCTGCCTCCTTGCACTGTGCCTTGCAGGATGGTCTTTGCAAGGCCTGATGCTCTGGTGACGTGGCCATACCATCGGAGTTCTGTTTCTTGACTTCAACTCTTAAAGCCCCAATTCTGCTTGTCTTTTTTTCGAGTCCTCCATTGCAATGCCTGAAGTCCTCGCCTAGTGTTTTCCTACTGTCATTCATTTGTTAGCCATTTGTCAAGCAAAATAGCATTGTATTGTGAACACACATCATCTCCACAAAACACAAAGGTCCTCACAGATGCGCTCAACTCCACCCTCCAATATACCCTTATCAAATGTTAAGAATCAAAATGGCAGAGTTTCTTTGGTGTATGCACATCTTATCACCCAAATCTAAGCTCAACAATGGCTCAACCAGCCAAAAAGGAATTGCCCAATCCACCGTTCACCAACCAAATAATGCAACCATGAATTTTGTCACAAACGAACCATATTCAACTGCTCATCATTCGTAATCAAGCAAACATAATTATCATTGCTCTAGTCAAGCAAATATAATCAGTACTCAGCCACATTAAAAAAAAAAAATAAATAACGCATCCAGTCCAGCAAATCTAACTGCATCATCAAACAGGGTAGCGTGATCAATCCTTTATTCTTTACGTTTTTAATCACTGGGGAAAAAAAAATTACACACAATAAAAGGTCTTTCACCCTCTACCTAAACCCAATCTCTCGTCAACCATCGACTCGGCTATTCACTACAATAGGATTGAACAGACAGGATTATCTCCCCTCCAAACATCGCTCAGTATTGGTCAACTTTGCTGTGGTTATGTCCCTTGGCTCTTTGATCACATCCCACACCTACAAAATGGAGCTCACACACTAATGAGGAGTTCTGTCCCGGAAGAGTTTTCAAAAAAAAAAGGTAGGTTACTGGCCTAGCGAAAAAGAAGATAGTATAGTAGACTGATATAACAGAGTAGGAATGAGAAAGAACAAATGAGAAAGACATCGACAGTGGAAATTTAAAGCACTAAATTTCCAGAAAGTGGGGATACTATTTATACTGAAACCCTCGGCACCCCCACAGGAGGCATCAGTCAGGACCTCTCGGGGCCTGATATAATTGTACACCAGTCAAGATCTCTCGGGGTCTGATGTAATTGTACACCAGTCAAGACCTCTCGGGGTCTGATGTAATTGTACGCCAGTCAAGACCTTTCGGGGCCTGATATAATTCTACGCCAGTCAAGACCTCTCGGGGCCTGATATAATTGTACGCCAGTCAAGACCTCTCGGGGCCTGATATAATTGTACGCCAGTCAAGACCTCTCGGGGCCTGATATAATTGTACGCCAGTCAAGACCTCTCGGGGCCTGATATAATTGTACGCCAGTCAAGACCTCTCGGGGCCTGATATAATTGTACGCCAGTCAAGACCTCTCAGGGCCTGATATAATTGTACGCCAGTCAAGACCTCTCGGGGCCTGATATAATTGTACGCCAGTCAAGACCTCTCAGGGCCTGATATAATTGTACGCCAGTCAAGACCTCTCCGAGGTTGCCATTCGGATGTGAAAACCATTGTTTTTAAGCTCGCTTGATGTGCATCTTCGTCAGTATTTTAACAAATCATTTTAGCATGATAACCTTGTGTTTGGATAGTATTGTAAGGAAGTTTAACATCACATAAATGTCTAGGACTATTTTGCGGCGATCGAAACCTTTTTTTTGTTGTTGTTGTTGGGGGGCTGGGGGGGGAGGGGGGAGCCGCTCATTTTCATGTTAAATATTGCGAGTTCCATAAAGAGTATCTGAGTCATATGGGCCTTGCCCTTCTAGTTTTCAAATTACTTTGTAAACTGCGTTAAAAGGCATGTTGCACAGACTCAACAGGCCAACAAAGTCATGACTCTATTGTGTAAATCATGCATATGACCAGTTGTTTAGGTCTGTGTTTTTAATTCCACGTAAACAATTTCATGTGTATATATAGTAGCAAATAGCCTTCAACATCTTTGAAACTCTCACCACACAAAAACAAGGGAAGTTAGTCCCATTCTCTTGCTTTTGTCAAGGGAACCAACTGTATCCAACGATGGATTTTTACACAGGCCCCAATTTTCATTGGTGGTGGCCCAGCAGCGATAATGTTATATAATGTCAATCCCCCGGGGATTTTACCGTCCACACCCGTCTTGGCCAGTGGCTTCAAGATCTCTCTACTGTAACATTAATCTCTTAAAAACAATTTTTTTGTTTCAATTAATTAAAAAAATCAGAAAACCGATCTCAAAAAGCTGGATTCATCTTTCAACCAAGCCACTGGCATCACATTCTTCAGAGAGGGAGAAAAAAAATCCAATTAACTATCAAAAAGAAAGGGATGAAATTAAGTCTTTCATAAAAAATCCCCAAACAAATCATTCATTAGCCCAAATCCAATCTCCCACCAATTTACCAACACCACAATACATTATTCAAGGCAAAATATGGGGATCCAACTCAAAAGCACCAATGTACTCACACTTTCACTCACAAGTCACATCATTTCGTTGAAATCAAACTTAATCATTGAATCACTCATCACATCACAAACACCAAAATCCAGAAAAGTGATTATATCACCAAATTCATTATTAAAATCATCAACAATAATTCGCTGGTCACATCACCAAATCCATCAAAAACCCATTCACTCATAACACTGATCGGTCAAAACCTTATTCATCACAAGCACACCAAAACCCACTAACTCAATCATATATCACTCATCAAAACCCCATTCACTGATATCACCAACCCCATCAAAAATCTCATTCACTCATCATAGTCGGAGTCTTCCGACATGGGTTCGGACATGGGTGAGGAAGGTGCGGTGACGTGCGGCCTCAGAGATCCCAGGATGGCAACATGAGGAGCGAGTTCTGGGAAGAGCAGGTACTGAGCCAAGGGGGGAGGCAGTCTCAATGAGGACACCAAGTCTGCAAATCTGCCCTGGCGCCTCAACAAAGTCCGAACCACCTTCAGGCGTGTTATGTGAGCAAGTGTACTTGTTTTCCCTGCAAGAATACAAAAATACATACATACATACGTACAATGGAGTGAGCTGAAGAAAGAAAGATTTCAGACTCAGACTACTGCCGCCACCTATTGACCCATCATCTCTTCTTCATCCTCCCCCTTCCCTTCTTCATTTCTGTATGTTTCACTTGTAATTATTTTGGTCCAGTTTGTACTTTGTGCTCTTGTGTAATTCGTTAGTAAGTGATTCATTACCGGTTGCTAATGTTTACTAGTATGAATGTGTGAGTACTGCACTTGGAAGTGATCTTTAATTAGAAAAAAGCACTACAGTGGAACCTCTCATAACAACCCCCCTCTTTAACGACTCCCCCGCCACAACGACCCATTTTATTTTAACCGATGTATTTCCTTATATTGCTGTCATCAGTATAGCGACTACCTCGCTCTAACGTCTAACGACCGATCGTTGCAGACCGTATAGCGACTTTCTCGGCATGACTGCACGATAAAAACTGTCTACGATCTTGTTCAGCACAGTCAGACAGGTACCTATATGTGACACGCCAGCCGATAAAGTAATCTTCTATAAGTTTGACGTCATCCTGTTACATCACATACCGGCGTCTACTTGTATGGGGAGTTTTCAAGTGATTCACATTACAAGTGCAGCACAGATAGGCTGTGTAGCGACC
>CM072513.1:95862746-95957746 GCA_036898135.1 Oncomelania hupensis | reverse complement strand
TTATAAACACTGTAATAAAGTCTATCAATATAAATCTTAGGATCGTGGCAATAAACATACACTACACAGACACTAGTATATTTATTGCCATAATCCTAAGCTTACTATTGATACGCTTTAAAAAATAATAATTAAATGTAGGTTTCTAAAAATGTATTATGACTATTGGATGCTAAAAATTGCAAATAAGGAGAAATCATTTTTGACTGAACTGCAGGTTCGGTGCCCCATATTAGTTCAATGTGAAAAAAAAAGTAGAGTTAGGATCATGAGATAAATGTACAATAAAATAATCCTATCATGTTATTTTTGGAATTTTTTTTTTTAAAGCTTTTTATAATAATCTCAATTAATGTTGCAAAAACGTTCTTTTTTTATCATAAACCACACCTATATGTATAACATTATTAACAACTTAACAAGTGAACAGTATTTTCTCCCATAGACCTGATACCAATCTCTTTCCTGGCACATGCAAAACACAATGCTCCGTGCCTTTCCTTCGGTATTTCTTGAAGCCATGCCTTGTTATATTCGTCTTTTTCGAGCCATATTTTCTGGAAGTTACACTTTCCTGCATTGTACAAAGAATCCCAACCTTCCAAGAACTTGAGCGGAAAACTGGCACACTATCACTTGAATTTCCGAACTGATGAAGGGAGCTAATCTTGAACTGATGAAGGGAAATAATCCCTCACTACTTCCAACTTCCGGTAAAAGCGACGGTACGCCTATCGATAAAGACTATCGGTTCTATTTTATTTGCCATCTGTTGTTTTTTTCTGGTTGTTCTTGTAGTTTTAATAAATGAATGAGAAAGAATTTCCTTCTTTGTGTCAGAATTCGAGAACTTTCAAGAACTACAGATAAAATGACTGCTTTTCAAGACTTGTACGAACCCTGACAGAGCACATAATCTCAAGGTACGTAGCCACATGCACCCATGCAAAGAAAAAAAAAAAAGATGGATAAATCCACTCACCAGCCAAACTATTGAGCTCCTGAGCTTGGTCGCTGGAAACAAGGTTGGCAAGAGTGGGCGGCAGGGGGGACACGTGGGAGGCCAGGCACAAGAGAAGTGTCAATGCAGCCGCGCACATGGCTCGCTTTCTGGTCTTCCCCTCCTCGCTGTCCCGATCCTCCCCCCACATCAGGGTGTCCACGTAGTTCTGGAGCATGTTGGGCAGCCCGTAGTGGGGCCCGCCATTCTCCCCGCACACATGGGCGTAGCGGAACAGAGAGTCCACTTCGCTGCCGTAGGCGATGAGCGACAGGAGGTAGGAGTCCTGGCGGCTGTCCAGCCAGGCGAAGGGGCTATCCAGCTCTTCAGCTTCCTGTGGCGGGGTAAGTAGCTCTGGCGTGGAAGAGTCCATGGCAGGTTTGGGGGCATCCCCGCAGGCTCCCACCACCACCTCCCCGCTGCCAACGCCGGCGGAAGAGCCGTTGACGACACTCGCCGTCACTGATAAAGCAGGGGGTGGGGGTAAGGGGTCGTGCCGGCGCAGGTCAAAGGCCAAAGCGTAGAGGGGCAAGAGGTTGCCCTTGATGCGACTGTTGTAGCGTTTGGCTTTGGCCCCTCGGCGAAGGAGGAGGGAAAAGAGCGCCATGTTCTGGCGAAGGAGGGCCATCACCAGGGGCGGGATCTGCCCGGCGCCGTCTGGGGAAAGCCCGAGGTCGAGGAGGTGCTGCACGCCTGTGAGAGGCGCGCCCTTCTCCACGTGGCACAGCAAGCAGGCCTTGGAGCCCAGCGGTGGCAGCATATCCAGCAGGTCGCTGATCTGACATGGTTTACAAACATAATACAGGGTGGCTGAAAAGTACCTCCTTATTGAAAATGGCTTTATAACCTTTGTAAACAGGAAACGAGATGTATTGTGATCCTAACAGTGGTGGAATTTAACTGCTGATCTTATCTTAACTCTCAGTGATGAGACCAGCCCATAATGGTTCATCCCTTGAAACTTGGTCATATGTCTTCTTATGTCTTAGGTCAGCTGAGCTCGCACTATTTGTATAATCGTTCTTATATAGCCCTTCACCAGCTCAAGAGCTGCTCAAGGCGCTGGTCTATACAGGATCTAACTCAAGCCGCCCGAGCTGTCCATTTGCTGTCTTAGGCACATCGGTGACCCATCTCCCACCCCCACAGATTAGCAAACCTTGTCATGATAAACTGTCATAAAGACAACAAAAAGCAACACTGCCTCTATAAAGAGCATGGCTTGAGGACATTCATCAATTAAAAGTTGTATCAATTTCAATCATGGTACTGGATGCACTCCATCTCGAATTTCCCAAATAAAATACGATTTCCTTTGCCTCTTCTAACAGCGACTTGTTTTGTGTTTGTGGTGTTAGCCTGTGTAGAAGTGTTTTGTAACATGTAAGCGTGTAGGTTGATTACAGACCACCATCCTATAGCCTGATGTGGGAATAAAGCGCGTGTTGCATCCAGAATTATTATTATTAGAATTATTACTGCTAACTTTTATTCATCGGTTGTAAAGAAAACTTAAATGCCACAACGCAGCGGAGAAGAAAGCTACAGGCTATACCTCCTGGGTCTGAGACACGTTCAAGGAGCGTGCGTCGATTGCGTTAAGGCCAGCGTCCAGCAACATCTGCAGGATGGTCAGCTTGCGGTGGTGCAGAGCCTGTACTAGTGGATGCATCACACCGTAGTCCAGCTCAAACATTGACAAGTCTGTTGCTGGTATCAACTTCTCCACGCATCTGAAATACAGAAAGCGATACGATACAACTTTATTATGTTACGTTACAAGTAAGTTATTTTGCTTTCATTTCATCACAGGTGACTTCTGAAGTTCTGTGACCACTGCAATACTATTACTTCATGATACTGTTTGATTTTAGAATTCATACTTTTTATTATTTCTTTCAGTTCTATTTATGCATATAAATGTAACTAGATTGAATGTTGATGGTTGAGGAAGCCTGTATATCTCAAATATGTAAGCTAGTTCTAGGTTTTAATCATCGAGTAATATTGTTAATACGTGTACGAGCATGTGCGAGGTATTCGCAAAAAGGTTTATTTTGGGTGTTAGGCACTTTTAAAATTATTATTTGCCTTTAACTTGAAAATTTAAAATGTATTTATTTAGTATGAGTGATGATCTCGGCGCATGTCTAAATTCCTTGATGAGGTAATAAATATTTGTCAAATTAAACTGAATGATAAAAAACTGAAATTTTGCCTTTGAAGAAATAACCTAATCATATTTATTTGAATGTGGTTTTTTTTAACTATACTGGCCCCTTTGTGGTTTTTTTTGTTGTTGTAACGATAAATAGTGTATTGCAAGCAGTCTAAATAAAACTTACATAATGTTAAAGCAAGATAGCAAGCCAAACAAATGTAGTTCCAGACACATTAAACATTGCTGAAGAAAAAAAAAAGCATTCTTGTGGGCGTGTCCTATTTCAGTTTTATCCAATAGAAGCGAACCAAAACCATGGGACGATTGATGATTCTTTGAACTATCTGGAAGCCAAAATTTAGCAAAGCAAAATTAATAATAATAATAATAATAATAATACAAGAATTTATATATGTGCCTGCATCTTACACGATAAAAGTAATTTGGGGTGTGGATAAAAAGAAGTTAAAAAAAAAAAAAAAAAAAAGAATGTCAAAGTTGGAAGAAGAGAAGGAGAAGAAGGAGAGCAAAGAACAGGAAGAAGACTTTATCTGCTGCAATACCTTTGGTGCTTCTTGTAGACCGCATATTGTAGAGGGCCAGCTTTGGTATCGTTGACGTAGATGTTGGCATCTGCGCGCTTGGACAGCAGCAGATCTACGATCTTGTCGTGGCCTTCTTGGGCGGCAATGAGCAGCGGTGTGGCGTTGTCGTTTGCTGGCGTGTTGACCAGCCTTTTGAGATCAACTGAAACGCAACAAACTACTTTTTTTTCCCCAGGCACTTTGGACATAGAGCTGGAAAAACCCATTGTGGTGAAAAGCAAATTGAAATACAAATATTTTATGCTTTAGAGAACCAAACGTAAGTAGGGTTCTGCAATCATAAGGAATTTGTTTATGAACCAGCGTATTTGCAGGAAACAGATCTTTAAACAAAAAAAAAGATTTTGTCGGTATCTGGATTCAAGCCTGGATTTACGAAGGTAGGTCAAAAGAAACATGAATGGCTATAAGCGTGACTTCATATTTTGTCTGTTTTAAAGAAAAGATTATTAAAGAAAAAGATTTCTCCATTTCAAAGAAAAGGAAATTCAGTTCAGTGCACTACCCAACTAAATTTAACTGTGTTGATTAAAAAAACAAACTATTAGCAAATCTGCCTTTGATAAGTCATCTAAATAAGAAAGATCAGCGAACACTTATATATATATATATATATATATATATATATATATGTCACGCTACGCAGTTTGCAGTCGCGCGCCTATGTATATAGTTTAATCATCAGCCTGTACATAGAGGTTAGAAGTTACGGTAGTCAAGGGGAGAGAATCAGAATAAATTAATTAAGTTTATAATTAATAAAAGTAGCGAATGATTTGCGCCCGTGCGGAACGCACTATGTTAGAAAACAGCATAGTTGGCTATTTTGTTATTGAGAAGATTAATTGCTGCCATGCGATATTCTATGTGTGAAATGCGTGCTCTAATCGCGAACGGTGTAGGGAATGAATTATAATTAAAACGAGTATATTCTAGAAGATTCCTAGCTAATCGTATAAAACCCCATGCACTGTATATTTTGATAGGAGCAGGAAACGTTTTGATATCGCTTTTGTAGCCAGAATCAACAGATCCGAGTTGGGTCAAGGTGCCAGTTAGTGACTTTGTCTGTGGGTCGTACTGATCAGACCGTCAACGAAAAAGAGCCTATTATCGGAAGAGGAGGACTGTTTTGGGAACACTTTGGAAGTGTTTGATTAACTGGAACTGTTCTAAGCTGTTTAGAATACCTACTGTGTATTCTCGGTGAAATCTGAGTTATCTACGTATAACGTCGGGTGACCTGTGACTCCGTCTAGGACTTCTTGTGCCTGTATATCACCTTGCCTAACCTTCTGTGCCTGTGTGTTTGTTCCGTCGTTTGTGTGTCTTTGTCAACAGGCCGGGGATCCCACTGGTAGCCGTAAGTTATTTACCTCAATTTCTCAGTTGGCCATAGCGTTCGGGGGTTTGGGTTATGCATGCAGTGTGAATGGTTAGTTAATTATGTTTTCTTAATTCTATTTTATGTTTCATATTGTTTGCTGCATAAATACCTAGCAATAGAGAGAGAGAGAGAGAATTTTCTAAAATGTATTATAAATTAAATAATTATAAATTGATATAAAAGAATTCGCTGTTATGTAGCGAAGAGATGACAGAAAGGAGGTGATTGTGAATGTATATGCGCGATGACAGGGAGGATGAGTAAGGATGTTGAAAGGGAGACAACCATTCCGGTAGCGGGATGCTTGTGCAGTATATTGTAATATAATTATTAATGGTTGCGTATTTTTGTATGTATTGTTGTAGATGTACCAAAACCAAAACATTAGAGCGGATCATTGATGATGTGCTGAAACCTTGCTGGTGTGAAGCTGGTGTGAATAATTCACCGTAATACGCCGGTGTTCTGTGTGTCAACCTCGGTTGCGAAGGTTGTGGTATTCGCCCAAGGAACCTTATTCCTCACTCTCTTAGACCTATCTTCTGCTTTCGACACTATTGACCACAACATTCTCCTTCAAAGACTCTCCACTCTCTACGGAATCTCTGGAACTTGTCTCTCCTGGTTTCAATCCTACCTCTCTCACAGGTCTCAGTCTGTCCTCATTGGTGAACACTCTTCCTCGTCTGTCCCACTCTCCTTTGGTGTCCCTCAAGGTTCTGTCCTCGGTCCTGTCCTCTTCATTCTGTACACTAAGCCTCTCTCTAATCTCATCTATTCTCACTCTGTCAACAGTCAGTCATTTGCAGACGACACACAACTCCACGCCTCTTTCAGCTCTTCACAGGCACAGGCCTCCGTCCAGTCCATGCAGGCATGCATCACTGACGTCAAACAATGGATGTCCGAAAACCGTCTAAAGCTCAATGATGACAAAACTGAAGCGCTCTTGATCAAAAAGAAATCCGACAAATCTGATTTACCAAATAGCATCACAGTAGGAACCTCATCCATTTCATTTTCTGACCATGCCCGCAACTTAGGTTTCATTCTGTCTTCTGACATGTCACTTGACCAACACATTTCCAACATATGCCGCTCTGCCTATTTCAAAATTCACCGCATTAGCTCCATCCGACAATATCTTACAACCGAAACAACCAACACTCTTGTCTGTGCATTTGTTCTATCTAAACTTGACTACTGCAACTCTCTCCTCTCTGGCTCCCCTCTCTACCTTCTTGAAAAACTTCAGAAAGTCCAAAACTCTGCCGCCCGCCTTGTTCTTAAAGCTAAAAAACGAGACCATGCCACCCCTCTACTCCGATCTCTTCATTGGCTCCCTGTTCGAGCTCGCATCTTGTACAAGCTCTCAACTATTGTTTTCAAATTCTTCACTGGTTCTGCCCCCTCATACTTTACTGACCTTCTCTCTGTCTACTCTCCTGCAAGACAACTCCGCTCTTCTTCTGATACAAGACTGCTTTCTATCCCCCGTGTTCACTCAAAGACCTATGGTGAACGATCTTTCTCTTTCTCTGCTGCAACTGCCTGGAACTCACTACCGATGCAACTCCGACATGCACCATCACTTTCTTCCTTCAAGCGCCAATTAAAGACCCTCCTTTTTAACATGCAAACTCAATAATTTTCACTCCCCCTCCCTTCCATCCCCATATGTAATCTTTTACCAAGTCACGTCATCTGTTCATGGATGGTGGCGGCACCGGCTCGGTTCTTGGTATTCATATTATCTGTTGTTTTGCATGGCCATGTTTTACTGTAATTATTTAACCATTTGATAAGTGTATACGTGTTGTGTGTGCGTGTGTGTGTGTGTGTGTGTGTGATTGCACGTGTGTTGTCAAGTGCGGCGAGCTCGCTCTCCTTACCGTTTGCGAGGTACCGCGCGATACAAATGTACTGTATTATTATTATTATTATTATAAAGCACACACACGCACACTCCACCATACACAACAAATAACTATAACCATTGATAGACAATTGTGAGGAATAATAATTGTTTTACATGTGATAAATTATAAATTACAGCACATTGAAATATATTTAATCTGAATTGATTGATAAACGTTGTTGAGTAATATTACCTGCTAGATTAAGTAACCCTGTGATTGTATAGTTTTGTCTGGGGGAATTAGTTCGCCAGATATTAATTAATTAATAATTTAGATTAATTTCTTACAAATTCTATTTTGCATAAAGGATGAATTTTCTTATTCATTTTATATAATATAAGAGACTACTTGTATCTGTTTAAAATTTAAGTGGAACAAAGTTGAATATTTGTAAAGATTTAAAGCAGTTGCTTACTGTGTATTTACTTCGTTGTCAGTAAGCTGTTTCAGCCATAATTATTATAAATTCTTTTGTACATTTTGTAGTTAGACATTTTTCATTTCGATTTAGTTATCATTATTATTTTGAGCGAAATGTTTATGTATTAGTTTGGGGTTATATTAGTGGGATTGAGGGTTGGTAGGTTGGGAAGTGGGATAAAGGGAGTTAATTTTGAGTATGAATGTGTGAGTGAAATAAAGAAATTGTCTTGTTACTTCTGGTTTTGTCTTTTAGAGTTTATTTAGGTGTTGGGTTTTTTTCTCGTGTGAAAGAGCACACATGTCGAACCTCTGTTGAGGTAGTTGGGACGTGACATTTTGGTGGCAGCGGTGGGATAGATCTAGGATAGGTTAGGGGGAAGTAGTTAGGGTAGATTTATTTTTTGATTGTTTAGATACCAGAAGTCGGTGTTTGTTTCTTTGTCGTCTTGTGTGTCGGATGAGTGGCCAGTGGGTGGTTGGTCGGGAGTGAGGTTGCGCTGCGCAAAAGGGTTCACACCCCGAGCGCGTGTGCACAAACGGGGGGTTGAGGTAAGTAACTTTGTCGTCGAGGCCTAGACGATAAGGGACTTCTCCGGCTCCTGTTACTGTTTACTTGTCATTTGTTCGACTGTTTGTATATGTGTTAATCGTTATTTGTTTCATTTGTTATTCACCCATTTTTTCCCATTTGTCATTCTTAGTCCGCGACTGTATGCTGACGAGAGCTGCGACTCGGAGAGCAGCTGAGCAGGCGCGAGCGATGGACCAGTACACGGAGGCCGACGCAGCCGCTTCGCGTCAGGCACCGATGGACGAGGAAACCACAGTGAGTACGCCTTTCGCTCATGGTACTCGCATGGCAGCTGATCTTACTCCTACTGCAGTTAAGGCCGGTGCAGGAAAAAGTAGCGTTGGCATGGAAGTATATCTTGGATATAAGGAGCTAGGCGCTAGCATGGGGCTGAAGGGAGCAGGTCTAGCCAGTTTTGTAGTAGACGGGGCGAAGAGAGAGCAAGAAGCTGCTAGATTAGCGGAGGAGTCTGCTAGATTGGCGAGAGCGATGGAACTAGAGCGGAAAGACAGAGCTAAAGAAACAGCTAGGCTTGAGAGAAAGATGGAACGAGAAGAGAAGAGAAGAGCAGAAGAGTTGGCCCTGATGGAAAGAAGGCTAGAGCAAGAGCGCAAAGATAAAGCTAGAGAACTGCAGCTCTTAGAAAAGAAAATAGACTCCGAACGGGGAAATGTCAAGTTGCGTCTGCAAGAAGAGCGTGCAGCTAGAGAGCAGGCCCGGGAAGACGACAGAGAGAGGCTTAGAGCGCAGTTGGAACAAGAGAAAGAACTAGAAGCCCAACGTAGGAGGGATAGAGTTCAACCTGATAGCTACAAGATCAAGGTCCAGCCATTTGATGGTAAAGAGGATATCGAGAGCTACCTTCAGCACTTTGAGCAAATAGCTAGAACGCAGAAATGGAGGGAAGAGACGTGGTCGGCTAGGTTGTCACCGTTGTTGTCAGGGGAGGCAAGAGAGACTTATCTGAAGTTAACTCCAGAGCAGATAGTCGATTTCGAAGTGGTCAGGGGGGCTCTTCTGAAACGTTTTAGGAGAGATGCTGACTACTACCGCAAGCAGTTCAGGGGGAGTAGGAAAGAAGGCACAGAGACTTTTCCGCAGTACTTGAGTAGAGTACAAGTCTTAGTGAAGAGATGGTTTTCTTTGGCTAAGAAGGATATAGATGATGCGGGCGTAGTGCTTGATGTCTTTCTGACTGAACAGTTGTTGTCAGTAATGAACCCTGAGTTAGAGCTGTTTGTGAGGGAGAGGCAGCCTGAGAACGGCGAGCAAGCAGCTGAGATTGCCCAGTTACATGTAGATGCGAAACGGACAGTGAGTAACAGGCCAGTGTTCGGTAGCGTGCCATACAAGGGGGGTAATCGTGCTGTCAGTCAGCCTGTAGGGGCAGCGAGGAGTGGTCCTAGTGGCAACAAGGGTGAAGAGGATAAGAGGAGGGAACCTAGTGGGGAGAAACGTCCTGTGAAGTGTTTCAGGTGCGGGAAGCTAGGTCACGTAGCGAAGGAGTGCCGTAGTCCGAAACAGTTGCTACGTATCAGTGTCAGTCCGGATTCAGGACCGATTCACTCGGAAACGACTAAAACTAGCTTTAGTACCATTCAGCCGTACAACCCGTGGAGCATGGGAACAGTCAGGGGTCAGTCTGTGAAGATTCTGAGAGATACTGGTGCCGAGGTGGGGGCAGTAGCAGCCAAGTGGGTGCGTCCTGAGGATATGACCGGTAGAGAGATCGAGGTCATGTTCGCTGATCAGGTCAAGTCAGGGAAGTATCCTACAGCGTACGTAGAAGTAGACTCAGCTTTTGTGAAGGGTACAGTAGAATTGATCGTCATCGAGCAAGTTGTACCTGATGTCATTCTTGGCAACTGGGTTACCTTCAAGGGAGGCTATCGTAGTCCAGTGGCTGTAGATGGGTTAGAGTGTGCGATAGCCGCCGTTCAGACCAGGGCACAGGCCAAGGCAGAAGGGAAGCAGGAGAAAGCACTGCCGATTCCGAAGCCATTCCAACTCGATGTGACGCCCGATCAGTTGGCCAAGTTGCAGGAAGAAGATCCCACTTTAGCTAGAGCTAGAGAGTGCGAGAAGCAAGGGACGAAACTCAAGTCAGGCAAAGCGATGGTCAGCTTCTGCAAAAAGAAGGGTATTTTGTATAGAGTGCACCATCAGGGAGAAGAAGAGCTAACACAGCTAGTCGTGCCTAGCAAGCTCAGAGGAGAGGTGATGCGCCTGGCGCACGACCCTCCTATGGCCGGACACTTAGGTGGAAAGAGGACACGTGAGAGGATATGGGGGGTGTTCTATTGGCCAGGAATGTGCGGAGATGTTAAGCGATTCTGCGAATCATGTCCCGAATGCCAGAAAACAGTTCCCAGGGGTAGGGTAGCAAAAGTTCCGCTGCAGAAACTACCTCTAGTCGACGAACCATTTCAGAGAGTTGCAGTTGATGTTGTGGGGCCTATAAAACCTTTGCCTCATTCGAAGGTGGAAACTATCAGGGCAGAGATTGGGATGATGTTGATCATGGGAGCGATCGAGCGGGCAGTTCCACCAGTCAGTTCGCCGATTGTGTCAGTAAAGAAGAAAGACGGAGCAGTCAGATTCTGCGTCGATTTCAGGAAACTCAATAGGCAGGTAATTTTCGACGCTGAGCCGATGCCAGACATAGACTATCTGTTCAACAAACTCTCAAAAGCCAAGTACTTGAGCAAGATCGATTTGTCTAAGGGGTATTGGCAGATACCTATGAAGAATGAAGATAAGTGCAAGACAGCTTTCACTACCAACGAGGGTCAATTCCAATGGTGCGTCATGCCCTTCGGTGGTGGCAGGGGCAGTGTTTTCACGCATGATGCGCAAGATGTTGATGCCATTGAAGATGAAAGAAGTCGACAACTTCATGGATGATCTCATGGTAGCCACAGAAACTCTAGAGAGACATTTAGAGTGTTTAGATATCTTGTTTAAACGTCTGAGGGAAGTACAGTTAGCGGCGCGTCCGTCCAAATGCTACCTGGGATTCCGCAAGCTGGAGTATTTGGGACACATAGTGGGGGAAGGCAAAGTGCAGCCGGAACAAGGAAAGATGGACAAGATCCAGAATGCACCACGTCCTACTACCAAGAAACAGGTCAGGTCATTCCTTGGATTGGCAGGGTACTATCGAAAGTTTGTACCGAATTTTGCTGCGATAGCGGTGCCGCTGACCGACTTAACCAAGGGAGGCAAATCAGGTCCCGTACAGTGGTCCGAGGCTTGTGAAGTAGCGTTCCAGACGCTCAAAAACCGTATATGCTCCAAACCTGTATGTTGTATGCCAGACATGGAGAAACCATTAGTGCTACAGACTGACGCATCAGAGGTTGGAATAGGGGCGATTCTGTGCCAGGACCAAGGTTTGGGTTTACAGCCAATCACATGTGCCAGCAAGAAGCTAAACCAAGCAGAGAGGAATTATTCCACCATAGAGAAGGAATGTTTAGCATTGGTGTGGGGCGTACAAAGGTTCAAGCAGCACCTGTATGATCGGACAGTCATTGTGCAGACCGACCACAGACCTTTGCAATACCTGCAGCAAGCAAAGACTACGAATTGTAGACTCATGAGGTGGGCACTTCAACTCCAACCTTTCGATCTGATAGTGGAGAGTATTCCAGGGAAGGACAATGTACCAGCTGATTTCTTGAGCAGAACTGAGTAGCGTGTTTGTTAAGAACTAAAACTGTTAGTTTTCGTCTTGGTGGGGTGCTGTGTCACGCTACGCAGTTTGCAGTCGCGCGCCTATGTATATAGTTTAATCATCAGCCTGTACATAGAGGTTAGAAGTTACGGTAGTCAAGGGGAGAGAATCAGAATAAATTAATTAAGTTTATAATTAATAAAAGTAGCGAATGATTTGCGCCCGTGCGGAACGCACTATGTTAGAAAACAGCATAGTTGGCTATTTTGTTATTGAGAAGATTAATTGCTGCCATGCGATATTCTATGTGTGAAATGCGTGCTCTAATCGCGAACGGTGTAGGGAATGAATTATAATTAAAACGAGTATATTCTAGAAGATTCCTAGCTAATCGTATAAAACCCCATGCACTGTATATTTTGATAGGAGCAGGAAACGTTTTGATATCGCTTTTGTAGCCAGAATCAACAGATCCGAGTTGGGTCAAGGTGCCAGTTAGTGACTTTGTCTGTGGGTCGTACTGATCAGACCGTCAACGAAAAAGAGCCTATTATCGGAAGAGGAGGACTGTTTTGGGAACACTTTGGAAGTGTTTGATTAACTGGAACTGTTCTAAGCTGTTTAGAATACCTACTGTGTATTCTCGGTGAAATCTGAGTTATCTACGTATAACGTCGGGTGACCTGTGACTCCGTCTAGGACTTCTTGTGCCTGTATATCACCTTGCCTAACCTTCTGTGCCTGTGTGTTTGTCCCGTCGTTTGTGTGTCTTTGTCAACAGGCCGGGGATCCCACTGGTAGCCGTAAGTTATTTACCTCAATTTCTCAGTTGGCCATAGTGTTCGGGGGTTTGGGTTATGCATGCAGTGTGAATGGTTAGTTAATTATGTTTTCTTAATTCTATTTTATGTTTCATATTGTTTGCTGCATAAATACCTAGCAATAGAGAGAGAGAGAGAGAGAATTTTCTAAAATGTATTATAAATTAAATAATTATAAATTGATATAAAAGAATTCGCTGTTATGTAGCGAAGAGATGACAGAAAGGAGGTGATTGTGAATGTATATGCGCGATGACAGGGAGGATGAGTAAGGATGTTGAAAGGGAGACAACCATTCCGGTAGCGGGATGCTTGTGCAGTATATTGTAATATAATTATTAATGGTTGCGTATTTTTGTATGTATTGTTGTAGATGTACCAAAACCAAAACATTAGAGCGGATCATTGATGATGTGCTGAAACCTTGCTGGTGTGAAGCTGGTGTGCCTCGGCCTATTACGCCGGTGTTCTGTGTGTCAACCTCGGTTGCGAAGGTTGTGGTATTCGCCCAAGGAACCTTATTTCGTTTATAAAGCACACACACGCACACTCCACCATACACAACAAATAACTATAACCATTGATAGACAATTGTGAGGAATAATAATTGTTTTACATGTGATAAATTATAAATTACAGCACATTGAAATATATTTAATCTGAATTGATTGATAAACGTTGTTGAGTAATATTACCTGCTAGATTAAGTAACCCTGTGATTGTATAGTTTTGTCTGGGGGAATTAGTTCGCCAGATATTAATTAATTAATAATTTAGATTAATTTCTTACAAATTCTATTTTGCATAAAGGATGAATTTTCTTATTCATTTTATATAATATAAGAGACTACTTGTATCTGTTTAAAATTTAAGTGGAACAAAGTTGAATATTTGTAAAGATTTAAAGCAGTTGCTTACTGTGTATTTACTTCGTTGTCAGTAAGCTGTTTCAGCCATAATTATTATAAATTCTTTTGTACATTTTGTAGTTAGACATTTTTCATTTCGATTTAGTTATCATTATTATTTTGAGCGAAATGTTTATGTATTAGTTTGGGGTTATATTAGTGGGATTGAGGGTTGGTAGGTTGGGAAGTGGGATAAAGGGAGTTAATTTTGAGTATGAATGTGTGAGTGAAATAAAGAAATTGTCTTGTTACTTCTGGTTTTGTCTTTTAGAGTTTATTTAGGTGTTGGGTTTTTTTCTCGTGTGAAAGAGCACACATGTCGAACCTCTGTTGAGGCAGTTGGGACGTGACAATATATATATATATAAGACAGATGAAAATATAAAACAGATTTAAAACTAAGTGGTCACAGAAGCCACAGATGGACTGGAGTGTAAGTTGTGCGATGTTTCACTTTTGACTGCAACTCCCCAACCTCTTACTTTACCCCATTACTACTACAATACAGTGACTGCCCCATCCAAGTACTGCAGGGATTCACGACTGAAGAGTCAAGATGATTTACTGTTCTCATTTTACCACACACAAAAAAAGAAGTAAATTTGGCTACCCCATTCATGCTCTTACAGGAAGCATGATCGGGGGCCAAAATGCAGGACTGACATGGCTTGTACAAAGAAACAAACACAAGTAGTAGGCCTTTTGCCTAAAGGGATGGGGTTGGAGTGTACTCATTGCACCTTATGTATTTATTTTATTTTATCGTTCTTATATAGCCACAGTTTCAGAGCTCCTACAAGGCAGATGTCATCCTTCTGTCCTCCTGATAGTATTATATAGCCACAGTTTCAGAGCTCCTCCAAGGCAGGTATCATCCTTCTGTCCTCCTGATAGTATTATATAGCCAGTTTCAGAGCTTCTCCAAGGCAGATATCATCCTTCTGTCCTCCTGATAGTATTATATAGCCAGTTTCAGAGCTTCTCCAAGGCAGATATCATCCTTCTGTCCTCCTGATAGTATTATATAGCCAGTTTCAGAGCTTCTCCAAGGCAGATATCATCCTTCTGTCCTCCTGATAGTATTATATAGCCAGTTTCAGAGCTTCTCCAAGGCAGATATCATCCTTCTGTCCTCCTGATAGTATTATATAGCCAGTTTCAGAGCTTCTCCAAGGCAGATGTCATCCTTCTGTCCTCCTGTTAGTATTATACAGCCACAGTTTCAGAGCTCCTCCAAGGCAGATATCATCCTTCTGTCCTCCTGATAGTATTATATAGCCACAGTTTCAGAGCTCCTTCAAGGCAGATATCATCCTTCTGTCCTCCTGATAGTATTATATAGCCACAGTTTCAGAGCTCCTTCAAGGCAGATATCATCCTTCTGTCCTCCTGATAGTATTATATAGCCACAGTTTCAGAGCTCCTTCAAGGCAGATATCATCCTTCTGTCCTCTTGATAGTATTATATAGCCACAGTTTCAGAGCTCCTTCAAGGCAGATATCATCCTTCTGTCCTCCTGATAGTATTATATAGCCACAGTTTCAGAGCTCCTCCAAGGCAGATATCATCCTTCTGTCCTCCTGATAGTATTATATAGCCACAGTTTCAGAGCTCCTCCAAGGCAGATATCATCCTGCTGTCCTCCTGATAGTATTATATAGCCACAGTTTCAGAGCTCCTCCAAGGCAGATATCATCCTTCTGTCCTCCTGATAGTATTATATAGCCACAGTTTCAGAGCTCCTCCAAGGCAGATATCATCCTGCTGTCCTCCTGATAGTATTATATAGCCACAGTTTCAGAGCTCCTCCAAGGCAGATATCAACCTTCTGTCATCCTGATAATAAGGGTTTATGTAAGATGTTATCAATTAAACTCCAGCTCCAACTCTTTAGGCACAACGCATCCTACTTAGGTTGTATTAGTTACACACACTTTCTGTCTCCCTTGTTCATGATACATGATACAAGATATTTCATTGCCAAGTGAACACACAAAGATTGCAATAACCATTTGCTCAATGCTGTAGCACCACTAAACAAACAACAAAAATGCACACCTAAAACGTAGTGAACAAGTCTGATAGCAAATGGCAATAAAAAGATAAGGTTAAATTGATAAAGCAGATGAACTGTACCAAAAAGGGCAAACAGTTGCTTGTCACATACACACCCATACACACACACACACTAATAGCTAACAATCCAGTTTACATAGTCCCTTCATTCGACCTCATATTATGTTTGCACACGTGCTCATATGCACACCCACAAACCTGCACACCAATCAAATGAGTAAGCAATGGGCGAACAAAATAAACACTAGGGGTAATAACAACATCTATACCGATTGCATGAAAACAGCACACCAGCTCAATGCCTATGTGAGCAGCACTGTTTAGTGCCTCCACATTTTGCTGGCTGCGGGCTATTTATAGCTTGCCTGCACCCTCCATTCCAGTGAAAGCAAAGGAAAGGTAGCATCGGTGAAGCTATTTATAGCTAGTCTGGCTGACCTAACCTCAAAACTAAAAAGCTTTGGTTGAGTCGGTGTGACAGATAACATGATCGGTAACAAACGCAGAGAGTAGGCTTACGTGTAGCAAACTAGTCCTGAAAGACAGGCACTGGCTCTCACACACCATGGCATCAACACGTGCTCGCAGACGCAATGGAGCAGAGAACTGGATACATTTAATACATTGTAATTCGGAAGGAAGAAAGGCTACACTGTTGAAGCTCACTAGCAGTCACTCTATAAACAAAGAAGTTGCCCCACTCACTGTTTTCATTGGCGGTGGCATCTCTGATCAAGTGGCGTACAGTCTCCAAGCTCCCGCTCTGCACAGCCATGAAGAGCGGGGTCAGGCCATTATCGTCCTCCTGGACGCATTGGTTGGCTCGGTGGGCTAGCAGGAGGTTCGTGAGGTATGCGTCTCCGCTGCTGGCAGCCACGTGCAGGCATGTATAGCCTCGGTACAACTTCTGGTTGGGGTCCCCGCCTTTCTTGATCAGCAGGCGAGTGCATTCGTTATTTCTCGCCCGCACCGCTGTAGAGAGAGAGAAATAAATAAATAATAATTATAAAATAAAATTGAACACATTAAGTCCTAAGCAATCATTAAATTCAAATTCCGTCTCCTGATCAATAAATTAAAACAAAAAGAAAGAGAAAGAAAGAAGGTGTTTCCATAACATATTTTGGACATTGTGGAAAGAGACATTTGGGACCTCTCTTTTCTCAGGGCCTGCTTAACAGGACAGTGTGGATCTCCTCTTTTTCTCTCTGTCTCACCTTCCCCGCTTTTAAACACAGCCAAGTATTCATTCAGTCAGGTGGGCTGGGCTGAGACATGCTTTCAGTAACCTTGCCCCTAAATTATTACTAATAATCGGCTAGTTTGAGGATTTTTTCCCCATGTTGCAGGGTTTTCCTGACAACAAATTCAGATCAAATAATGTTGCAGTAAGTTGTTGTTGTTGAGTAGATTAACATCCCTAGACACAGGAGCGTATAGGTAATAAGTCTTCCGTCTTATATATGGCTTGTGTATGAGTAAATTCCAGGTATTTATTTTATATTTTAGGGCATGCGCTTTTGTACCTCAATACTCTGATTTTTACGGTGCTACAACTACTACAGTAGTAGTAGAACCACTGCTAACACAACTACAACTAGTAACTACTACAACAACAACTACTATAACAACTACTACTATTATGAACAATGTACCTTCATACAAAGGTGTGAATCCAAAGGAGCTGGGGATATTGACGTTGGCCCTAGCGTTGATGAGATTTCTGACACAAAAGATATGCGAGTTCCGTGCAGCAAGCAGGATGGGTGTCTCATTTTCATGATTCTGCCAGTCTGGGTCACTCTCCGCTGTGAAAAAAACAAACACACACACACAAAAATCCAGGAGAAATTTACCATGAGATGCTGTTGGCAACCCTACACACCTACAAGCCACACTTCATTTGAAGTGTTTTAGAGCCAGGGCTCGAAATTAGCGGGGGCCCGGGGCCAAAAACCCGCAAAGTTGATTTCGGGCTCGGAAAGTTGAAAAACGAAGGGCCCGCTTGGCCCACAAAATAATTCGTCTGCTACAGCTAGCTCTACTTGGCAGGTTCGTATTTGGGCCAAGGGAAGCAACCCACACTGGTGCCCTAAATTTGGACAGAAAAAAGAACCAGAAAAGAAGCGAAACCCCTTTAATTTTGCACTCAAAAGTTTAATATACACTTCAGTATCTTTTTAATATAATAAACAAAAGGCTATGACACAACATAAGCGCAAAATGTCCATCTTTGCAAGCACGAAAGTATGGCTACATATCGTCGCCATACAGTTGCTAAAACAATCGGCGATGGCGTATTTTCCAATTTTTGGGAAGCGAAAGACGCCAGAAGAAAACGTTGACGAAAGGAAAGAACAAGAAAAAGAGAGAAAAAATAAGTATGAAGAGGAAAAAAGATCAAGGAACTACAATGAAGGGTGGAAAAAAAGATTTCCATGGCATGGCCTTGAAGTGAACGAGGAAGAGTACTGTTAAGTTTAGTTCCCTTTCATGGTTTTGTTTTGAACTTTTGTGCATTGAGATCAGATTTTTTGTTAGGTTACTCATATTAAAAATTTAATGATGTGTATTGTGCAATACTCAGTCACAAAACTGAAAAGTATTATACAAGAGACTCACTTGATTTTTTTCTATTTTGTTTAATGGCCATTTCAGGCTCACTAGTCACTGGAATATGTGTGTCACTGAATGTGTGTGTGTGTTTTCCCCTTTTTTGTTGGTAATGTTTGAAAGTGAAAGAAAAGGCAAATAAAAATGACATCACTCAGCAAAATTGGAAATTCAATTGTTTTTATTTTAGATTATTAGACAAATTGTACTTTCTACTTATTATATTGTCAATAATTCTTTTGTTTTTTGTTTGCATTATTTTTCAAGTTGGGCCCCGAAAGTTGCTTGTGGGCCCTCAAATTTTTCAATCAAGGGGCCCGGTGGCCCCCAAAGAAAAAAGTTAATTTCTAGCCCTGAGAGCACTGCTAATTCCTAAAAATAGCCTGCTTTGACCTCGTATAACCAGCATGCTGGGCCGTTGGTTCCAGCTTGCTTCAATGGCATCGTGATAACGGAGAAGACGATGTGCATTTCTCTCATCGAAGAAGACGATGTGCATTTCTCTCATCGTTTTTGCTTTGTGTAGCAGCATTTCTAAACTTTGCTTGATTCAGTTTGTGTGTATAGTTAGCTAGATAATCAATCTATACATTGTGATTTTTTGGGTGATTCTGAATGAATATGGTTTTTTTATTTGTGACCCTCCACCACGGGATGAGTCGTATTGCGCCTCAGTCCATTCCGAGCAATCACTGAAAATAGGTGCAGGGGGTGTGGGTTGTCGGTTTGGAGATTTTAGTTGTTGCTGATTCTTTAATCATTTATCTACATGTTTCCGTTGGAATTTTGCTAAAATTCACTTCTAAAAGTATTATAAATGTGTTTTAAAAGCACCACCTATCCCGTTTTGGTGAGAAAATCTTGCCAAAACCACTTCTTTTGAACAACCTGTCCTCCCTATGCTTTTCGAGCCGACCCAATGTACTATGCACCGATTTAAAGGTCTTTGGCTCAGCTTTTAAACTATGTAGAATACGATTGGTTGATTCGAAATAGAAAGCTAAAACAATAGGCTAAAAATAATAGTTCTCCGGGAATGCCCTGTAAACAAATCGTCACCATGTAGGGGAAGCTCGCTCCACGATTGGCTAATATCTGCACGTGACGTCAACCAACCAACCAGCAGGAAGGTAATTAAAATTTTGCAACATGGCTGCTCGTGGCGTCTCCGAAGCTTTCGTCGCAAAAGCGTTGAATTCGGCCAGAGATGCAAATATTACGGACCAAAAAGATTCAGAAGAATTAGAAAGTCTCATAAGAGAGTATTTTACATCTCTAGAATTGGAAGATACCGGTGATTAAAGCGAGGACGAGGAGAAAAGTGATGATGAAGTGAGTGGTGGTGTCGAAAGTGATTGTGATGGTGTAGGCCTAGAACACGAAGAGGAAACTAGTGACACAGACAGCGAAATGCATCATTTAATTTTATTTTTATTTTTTGGGGTATCAGAAACTTAAAGCTTTATCTGCTTGGAAAAGAACTAAAATTGTATGTCTCTTGGTAAACATTAATTTAGGATAATTTCATGGTGGCTTGTGATTAAAATCACCCACCCCCCACCCCCTGCCCCCCGCCTCCTGAAAAAATTAAACAATTTTTAGACCACATACTTTTTTATTTTATGCTGCTATTTCATACAAATTGTTGACATTTGCTCATTTGTAATGATTTTAATATTGTTCTGAATAAAATTATTATAGTAGTAGCAATCGGCCTGCATAAAAATGTTAACTAAGTAAAACATGCATTTTAACATGTATTTTAAAAAAAGTGTACAAATAAAAGTACTTCATACTTTGAAATGAAAATGTGTGTGTGTGTGTTGTTAATGCTGTGCTAGATTACAGTGCCAAATTTCATTAAGATCCATGCATGGTCGCTAAGGACATTACTGTCTTAAAGTTTGTAAACACAAATTTCGAGATTTCTCAGAATCGCGTTTTTGAGGGGGGGCAAAGTAAAAAGCATGTAGCACCGAGACTATTCGTCAGATTTTCAAACGGTTTTTTCCATTGAAATTGGCATTCAAAATACTTTAAGATAGCACAAATAACTCAAAATGACCCAGAGGCACAATAAGACTCAAACCGTGGTGGAGGGTCACATTTTACTTTTTATTTTAAATGAGACAGTGTTTCTGATTCTCCTCTTTGTTTTATAGTATTTTACCTGTGTCGTTCCCTTCCTTTAAACATTTTTTTTAACATGTTTAGAAGGTTGTAGAATACTATGAGGCTTAGTTAATATTAGGCTTAATTAATATTAGTATCAAATCTTTGATGTTAGCACGGCATCACTGGGCAAAAGTCTTCTACACAATAGTCACCAGCCAGGGTGGAGGAACCTCACTTTACCATAGATTCAACGACCACGAGCTTGGGGCCAAGGCAAGCCACACTGTACTCATGGATTTCGCTTGGGGCCACCAGCCTGGAGATGATTGGGCCCCACAAGATGTTTCTTTCCTAAGACAAACTGCATAATTAAAGAGAACTGCTCACTCCAAATCGAATCGGTCGTCAACTGGGTCACCAAGGACTGTGCCTTCCGTTGGCCACCAATGGGTTACTGATGGACAATTTAGCAAGATCAGCACAAGAGACAACAGCATCATAGGAACCTGGAATGTCAGGACCCTAACTGTGGAGGGAAAATTAGAAGAACTGGCCCACGAGCTGGATGACTGAGCTCAATCATGGGGGACAAACGATGGGGGTAAGGGACCTAATGCATGCTGGGTGTATTTGTGTATGTAATACCCCTCGAGGTTGTTTGACAAATGGCTGTTACTCTGCACATAGACATCAAAATGCCTGGCCAAAAGTTCTGGGTTGAATTTCTCTGCTGTATTTATTTTGGTAAAATTGCTCTAGTAGTGGTCAATTTTCATTTATTCCAACGTTTCTGTTATAAATTCTTTTTTAATTTTTTTTTTTGTTGTTGCAATAACCTTTCTTTCTCATTATTACTTCAAGAATCACTGGTCATTATTTTACTAATAAAAAGTGTGGACACTAACGTTGCCTCAAGAGAAGCTCCAAACAGCCTGAAAATCCTTTAGCTGCAGCCTCATGTAGCGGGCTCCAGCCCCGGTTATCAAAAACATCCACAGGTCGATCTGCACAACAAATTTTGTTTTTTTGAACCAATGGCATCTGCATTCAATCGGAGAGAATACAATGGTGTTAACAATAACAGTATAAAATTTACCTGTTTTGTCTGATAAAAATTTTAAAAAGTAGAAATTTACCTTACACAGTATAAAATTGGTGTAATACATAACAAGTATATCCAGCATATATCCCCACCACCCATACTAACTGCTGTAATAATAATAATAATAATAATAATAATAATGACAACTCACTCTCCCAAATCATATGCTGAAGACCATGCAGGTCCCCTACGCGTGCCGCCACTCCTGTAGTTTTGTAGTTGTGCGGGTCATCTTCATACTGTGACACTAGTTCCATCCTCTCCTGCTCTACAATCACAACCTAAATGAGTAAATATTGTTTAAAAAAAAACAACACAAACAAACAAACATAAAACAGCCTGGGAAACTGAAACCCAAGATATAAACCAAAATAAAAACAACTAGAATTTGTATAGTAGAGTATAGACATGTATAGTATAGTATTGTATACTGTATAGACTATACATCTATAAGATAGTATAGACTATAGTATAGCATAGTATAGTAATCAGTGTTCCCTCCACCCAAAAAAAATGAGAGTCCTTGGGACTCGCAGGTATAAAATTTTAAGAGTCCTTGTGCAAATTTTGAGAGTCCCCAAATCGAAAAAAGAAATGAAAAAACAAGTCCAAGCCTCACTTTTTTTTTTACTTTGTTAAAGCGTCACATTACTTATCATAATCATATAAAACCAAAAAATTAAAACATGTATTAAATGTTTATTTAAGCCTGGGTCGCTTGGTTGCTGCAAACTCCTTCAGAGCACCCTGTACAACAGCTTCCGTATTTTCGATAATGACAGGATCTGTACTTGATATTGCTGTGGATGAACGGGTTTGGGGCCCAGCCAACCAAGTTAGAAGTGACATGATCGTGTATGATAGAATCAAAGAATGGATTCACGAAGATTTCTTCTGTTCAGTGAATGGATTGCTTGGAGGAAGTTTACAATGTGCGCGCATGCTATTTTTAAGGACGACAACTCCCGATACAATCTTTAATCGTCTGCAATGGCAGTCTCAGTTGGGTTCTGATTCTAATTATGCCGTGAATTAGTTCGCCACTCATTGGTCGTATTTTTTACTTAAGCGATTCGAAAAAAAATATGTGCGTCCACAGGACGCACACATGCAAATTTTTCTGCGTCATTTTTCATATTTTGTGCGTAATTGACGCACTACTGTGCGTAATCGGGAACACTGAGTAATAGCCTAGTATAGTACAGTATAGCGTTGTATAGTATAGTATACTAGTATAGACTACACGTCTATAGTACAGTATAGAGTATAGCTCAGTATAGACTACAGAATAGCATTGTATAGGATAGACAAGTATAGTATACTATAGTATAGTATAGACTATACATCTATAGTATAGTATAGACTATCCTAACCTATCCTATTCAGTAACTCGGAGGTCGTAGGGGCACCATAGATGATTGTTTAACCAGCGCACTCCATCTTTCCCTGTCCTCAGTATAGTATTGGTATATATTACAATACTATACAGTAGAGCATAGCATAGCATAACATAGCCTAGCCATAAGCAAGAGAAAACAGAAGCCAAAAAAGTCGTATAAAATTTTCATCTTTACTAGTTAAACAGTTTCCTGAGGGTATAATGATATATCATATAATGAATCACAATCAGTTCAAATCCAACTGCAGATGTTAGCATCTATAGAATAGTATATTATAGTAGTGTTGGCATTATTTATAGACTATCAGCCTTTTGCCCTCTTGATACATGTGCATTAAGACAGCGCACTTACATGATACAAGATAGGAAGGCTTTCAGGAATCAGCCATCTGATAAATTTGTTTAGCAAGAAGAATTAGGGAATCTCTCTGTTCCAGGCAGTGGAAAACATTTTACTAGAATAGAACGAAAAGAATGTATCCAAACTATTTTTTAAAAATTGTCCTTGCCATCACGAATAATATATTGGCATTGTGAAAAAGAGAAAACTGGCCCGACACCCTTAACCTTGAAAACACTATTATTCAAACAACAATCAGTGGAAGGAGGCAGGCAAAGAGGAAGGCAAAGAATTGGACAACATGGACGGTGCTGGATATGTCATGCCTTCTGACAACAGCAACAGACAGGCAAGTGCCGCGAAAACTCTCTGAGACAGCATCACGAGTCATCTTTCCCCAAAAGTCTGAGGGATTAGACAGATATATATATATTTATATATATACATATGTATAAAGATTTTTTTTTAAGTTTTTGTGGCACCAACTGTGACAACTTGCTGTGGCAGACTATTCCATGTGTTAGTAACTCTGTTAATGTTAAATACACACACACAAAAATACTGATACTAACTAGATTTAACAGTCTTTTTGGTTAATTTATAATCATTTCCTATAAATAAATAGAGGATACAATAATAGATCTATAAAAGGGTAAGTCACATTGCCTTGTGACACACCACTTGATGCGAGTGAGTAGTGTATGTCACTATGTGCAGATCTATGCTAAAAATATTTATTTTCATAAACTTGTGCAGAACCACAGAAAGTCCCTTTTACCCAAATTACAATGGTGAACAATTTGGATGCCTCTGCAAAAGTGCAAACTATAAAACATCGATTAAGATTTTGACAGAAATGTAGTTTGCATCTTTTTTAGACAAATGATTGCAACAAAAAATGTGTAAACAACTCTGCGTGATCGGTGATGGTTTTTGTTTTCACAAAAGAAGTTATTTTGTCACTTTTGAATTAACCGATCATTATGTGACCTATTACTTTCCCGTAACAATATGTATATCAAGAAAACAAACTTTGATTCTAAATGCTGAAATATTGTGTAGGTGTGTCTAAATGGTAAAGAAAGAGATAAAGATTTCCGACTCACTTCAGGAAATTTTCTGATGGCATGAGGCGGAAATGAAAACAAAGATTAATTCCCTTGGAAAACTAAAGCTACCGATAAACATAAGAACAATCTAAGATTGTTCGTGGCAATAACAATATTAAATAAGATATATTTAACAATAGTACTAAATCTGAATTTTAAATGAATTATAATATATATTTTCTTTTGTGAAAATCAAATTTACAAGATTTTGATTTGGCTCGATTTCTTGCAGTTAGCTTTAGACAGGTACTCTGCTTCCAGTTCCGGTTTTCGTCGCTGGTGCGTTGTTTTGTGATTTGGTGTAAAGTTTTAACTATCGGAAATTTGATAACACAGCCTTACTATTATCATGGGTTCATCAAAGAAACACAAGGATAAGGACAGGGAGCATAAACGTAAGAAGCACAAACGATCTAGGAGCCGATCAAAATCTCGTGAAAAAAAAAGTCGACGCCGCCACTCTCCCGACCAAGAACGTGCTTTTAGAGAAAGTCGAGACATAGAGAGGGATCGTTACGCAGGAGAATATGATGATTATCCACCCCCTCCTCCACCAGTACAACAGTCACAGGCTGGCGTAAAAGAAGATTTAGGTGAGAACTAAAATAAACCTGAGTTCATATTTTCAACTATTAAAAAAAAAAAAGTATTTGATTTCTATTTTGTTGTTGTTGACTTCGTGGATATAATTATAATTTGGTTATTACATCGGTTGTATGGCAACTAACATCAACAATTATGTGATTTTGTTTAAGAGACATTACTTAACCATTTTAAGTTAAATCAAAACTCACTCTTTCTATGAAATGAAAATTAGGCTAAATTGAGTAACTTACACTTGACTTAGTGACTTACAGTTTCACAAGTTGAAAAGTTGGAAAGATCTGTAGTTTAACAAAGTGAAGATTTTGAAATGAGCTTTGTTGTTGTATTTTGAACCAAGATCTAGTATATTTTCATGTTCCAATGCACTTTCTTCCATTCTAGATGATGTTGACTTCGGCAGAGAACAGCTATCACTCAGTATCGACGAAACAAAGTAAGTACAGTCTTACAATTAAGTCCAGGTGAAAATATTTTCCCTTCGTGATAAGTATAGATTAACAAAATGTTTGTTGTACCCTAGGTCGACGGTTAGTGGCCGAATTGGGTATTTGTATAAATTTGCTATTCGTTTTGTCTCTAAAATGAGTCTGATGTAAGATTTACAGCCCAG
The DNA here is from genome assembly GCA_036898135.1 of Oncomelania hupensis. NCBI lineage: Eukaryota > Metazoa > Mollusca > Gastropoda > Littorinimorpha > Pomatiopsidae > Oncomelania > Oncomelania hupensis. The sequence goes on along the minus strand of CM072513.1, from coordinate 95,932,304 downwards.
AATGCATCAAACTGTATTCTCGTCATGATTTTAGAAGAGTTTTGCCAGGTGAAAGAGAGAGATTGATTTCAGATTTATTGATTGGTTGATTAGTTTTGCCAGGTGAAGGAGAGAGATTGATTAATTGGTTGATTTAGCTAGAAAGTGTGAAGTGTGTGTGTCCACCTGTGTGTGCGCATCCAAGTATGTGTGCTTATGTTGTTTTCTGTGGAAGTGTCTCACAGAGAGAGAGAGAGAAGACATGTATATGATTTCTGTGTATGTTAATGGGCGCTTTTGTTTCTTGTGTTCTCTTTTTCGTTATTGTGCACAATAGCTTTCCTTTAAACACATATATTGTTTTACCTTCTGTTCTTTTAAGTGTCTGCGTGTGTGTGTATGCTTGCTTCCTTTCTTTTAGCATTCTGTATGATAATTGGCTTGTCTATGAATAATTTATTTTATACATTTTTGATATATGTGATACTGATTCCGCCCAATGTTGCAATGGTGTCTTTCAGATTTTGAAGTATTGTATAAAGTGGTTTGTGTGTGAGAAGTGTGTATAATATATTTGTTTCCCAAGTAGTGGCTTTCTTGATCTCCCTTGCGCTGACCAGCTTGACAGTGTCTACAGACCTACCACAGTGTGTTGTATGTGTATGCCTGTGTGGTGTGTAAGAATGGAATATTTCTCCCTCCACCATATTCATGTTGCTTTTTTCCTCATGAATATGGTTGAACATCCATTGTTTTATCATTTTTCTATGTACCATTTTCTATTATAATTTATATATGAATGATCCTTGAAACACTCCTTTTTGTGTGTGAGATATGTGACCTATATAAATCTACATATTATTATTATTATTTTTATTTTTATTATTATTATAAGAATCTTATTGTATAATATAATAAATAAGAACATATTATAGCAAAATTGTTAAAGTTGTTACTGCGAAGTGTAACAATCCATGTTAAATTAACTGCCTATTTTTTGTGATTTAAAATTAAATCAATAAATGTGTTGAAAGGGTGATAGAAGAATTTATAATAATTTATACTAGCATATGTAGCTTCAGATAAATTAAACTAATGTTATTGCTGTTATTGTTTGTGTGTGTGTGTGTAAAGGGGGTGGGTGGGGGAGTTGTTGTTATGTTTGATTTTAATTTAAGGTAAAACTTTACAGTTTAGCTGTTTTTGTTGTGTTTCTTTTGTTTCATCTCTCTCTGTGAAATTGATTGCACTCTCTCTCTCTCTCTCTCTCTCTCTCTCTCTCTCTCTCTCTCTCTTGCTCTCTCTCGCTCTCTCTCATAATATAATTTATATATATAGAGCTGCATTAGAAACGTGTATTCATTCACTCAATGTTGATGAAAGAATTGCTTTTGTTTTTCTCCTTCAGCAAACTGAGAGCAAAGCTTGGGCTGAAACCCCTAGAACTTCCAGGATCAAATGGTGAGCATTTTATTTCAATTTTCATTGATCAGGATGGGTCTTTCTTTTTATAGTATACACTGGGAAAACAGTTGGTATGTCTTGGGTTCCAAGTTCAGAGGTGGTTTCAATGCAGTAATGTGTTGTGTGCAAGATTAGGTGGGGTGAAGGATTAAAAGGGGGTTGTTGGGGCCTGGGTATCCTGTACTGTGACTGCCATACTTTTGCTGAGAAAGCAACCTAAATTTTGCCTGCCACTGCAGTGGTGACAAGTATTTGACACCCCCCCCCCCCCTCCCCCTTGTCTCCTCACAAAAAGAGAACAAAAAGAATAAAAATTGGGAGGTGAGATTGCTAATAATATATTTTGGCTGGAGTTTGACTTCTGTTTTGTGAGCCTGCGACTGTACACTATTATTATGGATTCATTGGAACCTCTGCCATAATTCTGTGGTTAGTGTGTTGGCCTGGCATACTGATGACCCAGGATAGAATCCTGTGGTGGGCATTTTAACCCTTTGAACCCTGGATGCCCCACCAATTCTGAGCCCATCCCCTGGGCTCCCCGGAGAAAAATGGCATTTTTAGCATGCTTTTAGTAAAACAACGAAAACATAACCAAAGTGTTAGACAACCCAAAGTACTTCAAATGTCATCTCTTCATCTTCATTATCATCCCACAATTGATCGATTACTTCCTGAGTTGTGTACAGTCGCTTAGCGACGCTTCCTTGATTTGTAGACCTTCGTTTCATGACGCAAAATTGAGAAAAAAACGTCACAAAAACACGCACTGTGCTGCACTAGAGCGCTGACATTTTGCTTTACCTTATTCCCAATAACCCTCAATAACCCTATTCCAAACAGCAAGTACTAGAAAGAACAGTAAGCTGTGTACGGACCGGTAAGGTTACGAGACCGATTTATCGGTCTTTCGGGGCACAGTTGTTTAAGGGCTAGACCGATATATCGGTCTTTCAGGTTCAAGAGGTTAAAATGGCCATTTTTCACTGTTCATCTTAGCACAGTATGATTGCTCTGGTGGTTCAGTGTTGACTTAGTTCCTAACCCCTCTTCCCTTATACAGATATATATTCCAGTCTGCTGTATCCATGTAGATATTAAAACTTCAGTTCAGTACCTATCCTATCCCATAACTCGGAGGTCGTAGGGGCACCACAGATGATCGTTTATGCAGCGTACTCCATCTTTCCCTGTCCTCAGCAACCCTGATTGTTTCGCTCAGTGTCAAACCAGTCCATTCTCGAATGTTGTCCTTCCACCTCTTTTTTGGTCTCCCTCTTCTTCTACCTCCTTGCACTGTGCCTTGCAAGACCTGATGATCTGGTGACGTGGCCAGTTCAGTACATGTAGTCAAATTCTTTCATAGATGCATTGTTTGGATTGTTGTTGATAGATTTTAGGAATATTCTGTATTTTTTAATAGGGTTAGTTATATTTTCTTGTTTTGTTGTTTTTCAGACGATTCTAAGCCCAAAGAAGATCAGGATGTGCATGTGCCCGCCATCAACTTGGGGGAGAAGAAAAAGACGGATAAGATCAGAGAAAAGATGAAAACCATGCAGGAGAAACGCAAAGTTCAGGAAAAACTTCGGTCAGTGTCCTGTTATTTATTCTCTTTTTTTTCTCTCTCTCTCTGTTCAGTGTCCTGTTTTTTTACTCTTTTTTTCCTCTCTCTGTGGTCAGTGTCCTGTTTTTTACTCTCTTTTTCTCTCTCTGTGGCCAGTGTCCTGTTTTTTACTATCTTTTGCTCTCTCTCTTTTTGTGGTCAGTGTCCTCTCTGTCTCTGTTTCTCTTTCTGCATCTCTGTCTCTTTCCCTGCTTTCTATACATGTATTGTTCTTTTTAGTGAGTAATGTGTGTGTTATTGTGTAATCCAGGGTTTGCTTTTTGGTATTTGGAAAATTTTCCCAGTGGGTACATGTTTATTAACCATTCTGGATTGAGCAGACATGTTTTGCCTTTGTGCCAGAAATGTTTTCCTTTAAAACTATCATAATATGGCAGTTGTGGAGGCTTTCTTTAGAACTTTAGGAGTATTCACAGTACCCTTGAACGATGCTAGTGTCAGTGATAAAACTATGTTGTCATGAAGTGAAATGGGGAAAGTAAGCCCAGTTTACTTCAGTACGTTAGTGGACAGGTTCATATAACTCGCAGAACATGCTGCACCTTAGTTTGGAGCAGCTCTGTATACTTGGAAGTGAGTGCGCTGTATAAAAGAATTACCGACTTACCTGATCGCTGCAATAAAGGTCAAACTGACACTGGGATTATCTCCCCATGCAAATGTGGACTCATTATTGGTCGACTTAGCTGACATCCCAAAGCTATGATCAAGCTTTGGCAGGATTATCTCCCGTCCAGATGTCTCTCATTGGGATGTAGCTCATTTGACAGTGAGCTGGTTTCCCATGCCAAGGTCGTACTCATTTAGGTACGAGACTGTTCACTCCGGTTTCCTCCCTCCCTTCAGTAAGGGCACTGGATGCAGTCAATCTAAACTTTTACAACTAAAAATTGATTTCTGTTCAGACTTCTGTAATAGCAGTCTCTTCAGATCGCCGAGCTTGAAGAAAAAGCGTGTCATAGCATCCTGTATCATTATTATTATTACTACAAGTTTTGAACTGTAGGCTGTGTTATGTGTTCTATAATTGGGGCAGTGCATGTTTGAGGGGAATGATGATTGGATTGGGTGCCTGTTTGTGTGTGTGCGCATGTGTGTTTACCAACATTGGAGCAAATTCCTTGTGTAATGATGTCACTTGGTTCCTTGTGTAATGATGTCACTTGGTTCCTTGTGTAATGATGTCACTTGGTTCCTTGTGTAATGATGTGTAATGATGTCACTTGGTTCCTTGTGTAATGATGTCACTTGGTTCCTTGTGTAATGATGTCACTTGGTTCCTTGTGTAATGATGTCACTTGGTTCCTTGTGTAATGATGTCACTTGGTTCCTTGTGTAATGATGTCACTTGGTTCCTTGTGTAATGATGTCACTTGGTGGCAGAATAAATTCTGTATTGTGTGGTTTGTGTGCAGCGCCACTAAAGGTTTGGGCGAGAGCGACTCGGATGATGAGAGCGCTGCAGCGTGGGTGAGGAAAAATCGCAGACACCAGCAAGAAAAGGCGATGGCGGAGAAAAGGGTAAGGCTTGATTGATTTTGTAGGTTTGATTGAGTGGATCTCTTTTTTTTTTATGGTCTTTTCCACATCGAAGTGATTTTAGAGCTAAACTAATTTCAATTAAATAATAGTCATTATTATAGTGACAACTATAAACACATTATCCGTGAAGAAGAAACCAATTCTAAACTTTAGAATAACTCATATTAATTATTTTAAGACTAGTGATGGGAAGAGGTATTGACATTGCTATGTCACAGATATTATTGTCATCATTATAGAGGCCTAATATTTTCTCTTCATCATCATGAATATTATTTTGTATATATACAAATGTTATACTACAAATTTGTCAATACGTTCTTTCCAAATGGGATTTAAAATATAGTTTTGAATGTTTTTCTAATTAATTTAGATTTTTTTAAAAATAAAAGTTTATTTTTATTTTTAAGATCTTGATTTACTGTGTTGTGCAGTATCTAATACTTACTATGTTTGTTCAAGGTGTTTTAGAATGCCTGATTCAATGAAGTTTCCACGTTAAGTTTAATTTAAATCATAGCGATGTTATTTTATATGTCGCTTCTGGCTGTCACTTCTGAAAACGTTGTTTGAATTGTGTGTGTGTGTGCGCAAATGTGTGTGTGTGTTATATTACTTAATTTATTTATTCATTTGTGTGTGCTTTTATTTTTCAGGCCAAGGTGCTGGAAGAAATGGATGCAGAGTTTGGTGTTGGCAGTTTAGTGGAACAGGAATTGCAAGCAGAAAGACAGGTAAAGTATGCAGTGAGCCACATTTATATGTGAGATAGGCCTGTGGAAGTTTCTCACTAGTATAGCTACAGTCACTGTGTGAGAGAGAGAGAGAGAGAGAGAGAGAGAGAGAGAGAGAGAGAGAGAGAGAGAGAGAGGGCGAAAGAGTCGTAACTGCAGCTAAATTGAGACCAATATTGAGCGACATTTTGACTGGAGATGATCCTGTGAATGGTTTAACACTTATGTAACCAGTGCCACTGTATGGAAGAGTATGAGAGCGAGGGTGAAGGGACATGACTCCAACTAAGTCAACCAATATTTAACAACATTTGGACAGGAGATTATCCTGTAAAAGTTTGGCACTTAGGTCGCTGGTTCGAATCCCGGATTAGTCAATGTGTGATCATATTATTTTCCCCTTTACCAACAACTGGCCCGCTGGTGTCAGTATAAATCGGTCCAGTAGTCACCTATATGCGAAAGTGTCGTGTGACTATAATCTACAAACAACAACAGCAACAGCACTTGAGTTGTCACCATCACAGTGTGGGTTAACTGCAGCGGAGCTAAGTCGACCCTTCTTTGTTTATGTGGGTGGACGAATTGGATTAGCTGGTTCAATGGATGGTTGGTTTGTTGTTTGGATGGATGGATGGATAGACAAGGCTAAAGCGGGTGGATAGACTGGAGTTGAATAATAATGGTGATATTGAGGCTGTTGATGTTGGTGGACAGTTGTATTGAGGATGATTAATGATGCAGTGATTGATTGTTTACTTTGCGCCTTCATTCATTGGAGTCATTTAATTTTTTTTTTAAATTATTGTGAGGGTGTATCTTCCCCCTTTTTTTTAATAATGTACACAAAAATCCTGCAAAATGATGATGTCCCAGGATTTTAAAAGAAGAGAAAGAACAGAACTGAGACCAAGACCAACTGAGAATTTGTTTAGAAATTGGTCCAATGAAAAGGTATGTAGAGATTGGCCTTAATATGAACAAGTACGTCAAAAATGGCCTTATAACAAAAAAAATAAACAAACCAGGCCTTGTAAAAAAGTACACATCAAATAGGAATTGGCCTTACCTTATTAAAAAAAAAAATTTAAAAAAACAAACTAATATTAAAAGCACATAGAAATTGGCCTTGTGAAAAAGTGCACATAAATTGGCTTTTTCTAAGTTTGTGCAGCACACATATAATACATCTGTATGTACGGCGATTGATTTTATCCTATATACCCTCCCACCATCCCCTTCTACTCCTTTCCTAAACAAGTTAGGTTTTCTGTTATATGAACTCGTCTGGAAGTCTTGAGCGGCCAGGAGAAAAGCGTAGCTTTCTTTCATTGTGTCAACTTTTGTTGCGTCTTAAACAGAAGAAATACTCGTCTCGAGATCTGAGCGGTCTGAAGGTGGAGCACAACATGGGCAAGTTCAAGGAGGGATCCAACATCGTTCTTACGCTCAAGGACAAAGGTGGGTATCAATGATGGTGATCAAAACTATTTTGATTGACTGAGTTTTTAGCGGCCATAATGGTACAGTAAAACCTCCGATTTTCGACCTTTAAATTGCTATTAAAACGAGGTCTTACATTGGAGGGGTCTTAAAAAGGAGGTAGGACATTTTCGAAAAAGACATTTAGAAAATTTATTTTAAGTAAAATAAATACATGTACAAAAAGTACACATACCATTAAGTATAGGGAACATCTACCATCTTTCAGAAATATAGATTAAACTCTGTCTCACAACCAATACAGTCAATATCTTCCTGTTCCTCATTATTTACAAAATTAAAAATCAATGTTGGTATGATAGTTTAAAGGTGTATGCAAGTGCTGAGTGCATGTTTGGAGTTATAACTATTTATAAGATAACCTTATTAATATTGTTGTAATTATTTTTATTCAATCGTTCAATTGTTCTTTGTTGTTTTTTTAAAGAAAGCGGTTATTTCTGTTTGTTTTCTCCACCCGTGCATGTTCTCTTAGTATGTCACTTTGAACACCAGACATGGTGTCGGCAAGATCTGACAGGCCCCTGCTCAGGGCAAATCTGGTCAGCTCCTTAGAGTATTTCAAGCTGCTTTAATGCATCATCTGCTGTAAAAAGTTGTAAACGAAACTGTTTTCTTCAAGCGCACAAATATAGTATTGCTTTGGAATCTGAATTTTTCAGATGCTAGGTCGTAAAATGTAATTATTTGAAGTTCGTGAGTCGCGTTTTAGAGGTAGTCGTTTAAGAGAGGTCGTTTATATAGCACAAAGCATTGGTGAATTTTTTTCTGGTCGTATGTTGGAGGAAGTCGTTTAAGAGAGGGTCTCAAAACGGAGGTTTTACTGTATTGTAATTGATGTATAGGGTGGGTGGGGAGGGCAGGAGGGGGGGTGGGGTGCTGTTGTGTGTGACATCTTTTGCATTGTTTACAGTGTAGCTGTGGCCAATACAGGATCTTCTAACTCAAGTGTTATTTTAAAAATATTCTTTCATTACTCCGTTTGAGTGGGTGCTGAGTGTTAAAAATGCAAACAGTGTGAAAACAAAAATATGAAAACAAAGACTGAAGAGAGAGAGACACACATACACACACAACAAGATTAAAGGGAGAGAAGAAAAGTGTATCAATACAAACTCGATGAATTATCTTTACAACAAACTTATTGGTAATTTCGATACAATATAGTTTTTAATTGCCTGATAACAGATAGTAATAACAACAAATAAGAGATGACATTATTTGAAATTCAAAGCTTAGCTGTAGGTTTGAGCAATGATTAATGTGACAGCAATGCAATTTCCCAAGTAAACCCATTGCAACAATAGCAAACTGCTTTTCCAACATGTTTTCTCTAAGCAAACGTATGTTTTCAATGACATTACACTAATCGTAACCAAACACCCTTCTAACATGTAATTCAGGAAGTCAAGAAGTAAAACTGAAGCAGATGAAACACACCGGTTGAAAAACATTCTCTAGACATGTGTTTAGCTAACACGCTTTGTCACACTCTGTCACAAGATTACAAGCCAACTCAGGGCATAAAATCAAATTTCACAAACATTTATACAGCTTACACTTAGAAAAAGTCATGTTCATTATGAAGCAATGATAAAAAAAAACAACAACAGTAAATACTGCTGAATATTGCCAAATGGAACTGTAAGTGAATTCTCCAGAAGAACATTTTTAAAGTGCCCTTCCACCATTTAAAATAGTTCAAACATCTTTGTAAATATTTATTATTTTATTTGTAATTGTAGTGTTCGAAGTGTCCTTTCTCCATTAGATAGGATGTCAATAGGAAAAAAAACAATTGGAATTAAAACAAAAAATGTAATAACCTTTTCTGCAGGAGTTCTTGAAGAAGACGAAGAAGATGTGCTTATCAACGTCAACATCATCGACGACGAAAGGGCGGAGAAGAATGTGGAGAACAAGAAGAAGAAACCTGACTACAAGCCATACGATGAAGCCGAAATGGATGAGTATGGCATGGTATGGAAATCTACAATTGTTATTGTCATATTCAGTAATGTGCAATATTTTTCATTTATATACATACATTAATCTAAAGTATATTTTTTTGTGATTGTATGAGAACTAGTTTTGCCGCTACATGGTGTTTCAATAAATTGAGACAAAAGAGAATTAATTAGTCCAAACAGTTACATTGGAGAAGTTACTTCCAGCCATGCCAGAACAAAATAAAAAAATGGTATAAACCTTATATAGATGAATATTCTTAAGTGAATGAATATTTTTTTTAAAAATTTATACTGTGATGCGTTTAAAAATTTTTTTTTACAACAAAGATTGTTTGGCGCAGTAGTGAAGTAACTTGGGCACAAGCTATAAATGATTAATTAAGCCAAGCCGAGCTGGATGGTGGACATATTAGGAAGGCAACTACCAAACGACACACAGAATTAAAGATGCGCACAGCATGCTCTGGTCCACCCAGATGTGATTGGGTACCTGGCTCTCTATAGAATGAGCGGCAGCGAGGGAGCGGAGTTGGAAACCCTCTCCCCCCCCCCCCTTCTTCACTGGTTTGGAGAGAAGGAAAGAAAGCAGTATGTTCATCAGTTGACATTTTTGTCTTGTACAAATAATAATAATGATGTTGGTGATTGATTTAGTAATAATAGTGGCGCAGATAATCGTAAATACAAATGTATACGAGTTGTGTTTGTTTTATCTGCAGATGAAAGTGAGGGAAGTTCTGGACAAGTACGATGAAGAGATCCATGGAGAGAAGAGAGAGTCCTTTGTCCTAGGTAAGCGGAGTGTGGTCCTTGATCTGTAATAATTCTAGGAGTTGACATGGCCTACATCTCAACAACAATAATTAAAATAATAATCGTAATAATGATGGCGGTGATGATGAAATGAGCGACATTTAGACAGAAGTCCGCAGTACGGCATCTGCTGCTGTCAAGAACAGCCCGGTAGCATAGTTGACATCCACACACAGCAAATTGAAGCTGGTTGCCAATCACAACACAGAACCAGCAATCAACAACCACCTTCAACTTGGCTGTGCACAGAATTCCTCCCCTTCGTGCTCCTTGTTGTTTTGTCATCCTTATCCCTAGTGGTAGTTGCAGGGGCATCTCAGTTTGAAAATAAGATTGTGTTGCAGAACTAACATTATTCTTGGAACTATGTTACTCTAATACATATGAACTAACATTATTCTTAGAATTATGTTACTTACTCTAATACATATGAGCAAACACATTATTCTTAGAACTATTACTCTACTACATATGAGCTAACATTATTCTTAGAGCTATGAACTAATATTATTCTTAAAACTATGTTACTCTAATACATATGGACTAACATTATTCTTAGATCTATGTTTCTCTACACGTAAACTAACATTATTGTCAGAACTATGGTCTTGCAGTGACACAAGTCTTAGAAAGCAACATTTGTGAAGACAACACATAGGAATCGTTTCTAGTCTAGTAATAGCCACAAACTAAGTTGAGGGCTACAGCAAGAAATTAGAAAAAGCGACCTTTGAATAGGAGACAACCCTGTGTCAAAAGTTCGACCCTAATGTAGCTGTAGGAAGTAGACAAGGGACATAAGTTCAGCTAATTCTTCCAATACTGAGCAAGGGAGACAATCCTGTCAGTTGGGCCCCATTTGTAGTGAGCAGCTATAAGTCGACCATTGTGAATAGAAAAAAAAAGTGATAATGGTTTGTTAATCTTTTAGCTGTGAACTGACCTCACTATATTGAACCTAAAGAGCCACATACGTACATAGCTTGGTCAGTCAGAAAGCTGTATGCTTGAAGGAGACGTCTCGGTGGAAATATTAGTTGACTTCTTTTGATGTTGTCAGTAGAAGGGCAAAAATACCAGTGATATCTGTGAACAAGAATAACTGTTGAGGGACTCAACTTAACCTCAGCTCAAATTAATCATTATATTGATTGTGGGTGTTTGGCCCAAGGAGAAGAAGCAGAAGATGGGGAAGATATTGATGGCGTATTGTTGACTCTCAGGCAGAGCACACATCAAGAGGATTGCTAAACATGTCACGTATCTGCCTAGCCACTCTCTTGATCTTTGCTGCTGTCCTGAGCACCAAGGTTTATCAATTAGCCTTTTGTTAGTCTATGCTTCATAGGGATGATGATGAGTGTGATGATGATGGTAACGAGTCCTGAAGCCCTTCAGACCTAACGCTTCCTTAACATTAAAACTGTTGGTATAGTAATTAAATATTTGAAGACAAAAGAGCTTTTGTCTTGACAGGTTCTGGTGGAAAGTATGATGCTGAGCACGAACGAAACATGGACATCATCCGACAACAGCTGAGACAACAAGGGGTAAGTCATTTACAACATTAATAACACGATTTGTAACGGAACTTTGGCTCAGAGGGCACGGATTCCCTCTCTCCCCCCCCCCCCACCTTTCTTTACCCTTACCCATACCCTTCCTTCCATCCCTCCTCATCCCCTCTTGCCTCTTTTCTTTCCATGAAGAAGAAGTTGGTAAACTTATGTTAGTAATGTTACTTAGTATTGGTACAGTTCAACGTTAAATTGTTAAGATTTGATTTTATGGTTGCGTGCCCATGAATGAGAACGGTTGAGCTGTCTAAAATCACATGTATGTGAATAGACGTTAAAATAAATTATTGAATCGAATTGTCCGTGAAGTTACAGTTGAATTGTCCTGTTGCAGCAAACTTTGTTGGGTCCAGCACCTACTATTGCCAGTGAATTTATGACTCCTGAAGAAATGGTAAGACTTGACTTTTTAGTTACTTTCCTTTGTTGGCGTTGACTTTTTTTGGTTGGTATTGACTTTTAACTTATCTGTTTTCATTATTGATCTTGACCTTTAAAAAAATAACATAAAATGGGGTTGATTTTTCTATTTTTGATTGTACAGTTTTGAATTGCTTTGAAACAGAGAGTACTTTGCTTAACCAACACTTGGGAGGAGGGAGGGGAGGGGGGGGGGAATGTAACAACACCACACAATCAGGGTACATGTCAAAATTGAAAATCTTGAGTTTGAAAGCAGATTTTTTAAAATTTATATTTTTAAGTACAACTTGCCTTTACAAACTTGCTTCCTATGATCTAGCCTAACCTCACTTGGTTTGCTCCTGTTGATGTTGTAGGCGGCGCAGGCCAAGTTCAAGAAGGTCAAGAAGAAGGTGCGCAGGATTCGCAAGAAGGAAATTTTGAAGGCGGACGACCTCCTGCCTCTGCCTGACCAGACCATAGCTCCTACTGACTATGGATCAAGGTAACGTTCACTTTCATTGATATCTTCTGAACTTTTTGTACCGAGTCACGCTGAATCCACAGTAGGCCAAACCTTCTGTTTTTTTTCAAACTGTGCCAGGCGGCCAGCCTACAGAAGAAATGAGGTTAGAGCCTGTCCTGTGTAAAAGTGACTTGGAAGAGGTAAACACTTGCTGCCCTCTATCTACCACACATTTTTCTCTAGTTTCCTTCACCCTTGGGTCTAGCCTGCACACTCATGCATCCCAGCGCACAGACTTTGAAGATCCTGACACCCATTTCCTAGACGGGCGAGTGCCTGCTTCACAATTACACCCAGCATGCACTCGAGTCCCTTCTCTCTACCTATCCCCGAGGGCGCCCAGGATTGTGCTCAGTTGTTTGGGTCGTCATTTGATGTACCCAAGTGGGCGCTTCGGGCTGCTTGAGTTAGATCCTGTCTTGACCAGTGCCCTGAGCTGCTCTTGTGCTGAAAAAGTGCTCTATATGAATGGTTAAGTGAATAAATAGATAAATAAACATGTTTTATGCCCTATTTAACTAGCAATAAAAATGCGCTCTCCTTGCACACAGATCACGTGGAAGAGGGGCCAGAATCAAGCCAGAGCCTGAGGACTCCATGGACTATTCCGCGATAGGTGAAGGAGGAAAAGGGGGAGAGGCTCCCCTGGACGACGAGGCATCATTCTACACGGGTATCCTCCCACCCAAGCAAGAGCCCGGACGGTCACTGCCACTGCTACCTCCTCTACCCCCTCCACCCCTGCCTGGCAGAGTTATTGACGATGATGGCGAGTTTGATATCAATTTGTTGTTGTTGCTTATGTTGTTTGTTTGTGTGTTTGTGCCATCACTAATGAAGTGCAAAACTGGCAACGCCCTTATAAAGCTGAACCTGTGAAAATGGAAATTTAGAATGCCTTTGTCCTCTTAAGACTGAAAGGTTACCTTTTTTACCAGGCAAGTTTGTTTTCTCGTGATATGATTTTGTTTCCTTATAGGAGAAGATGCCATGCATTTTCTGTGCCTAAAAATAATGAAAAAAAATAAATATATATATATAAAATAAAATAAAGAATAATATAAAATAAAATAAGTGTCCTCATTTGTGTCCCAGATGATGTGTTGGGTCCAGACGAAGATCTGAGTGGCGTGGCCATAGAAGAAGAAACGCTACAGCAGGAACTGCAGGCCACCGTCAGCTTGGCGCGTCGTCTGAAGCAGAAACAGCAAAACAAGCTTGGCCTTCAGAAGGTAAAGTGAATTTAATCTAACTGACATTTGCAGCCAACCTTCCAGCATGCAGATCCTCAGTTCTGGGAGAGTCAGTGTCACGCCACACTGAAAACTAACATTTCACCTGACCAACACTAAACACAGTTTTAAACATAAAAATCTATTTTCAAAGCCTGGACTGGGCTGTGTGCACCCCAAAGTTGTGGAGTTTGCCCGGTCGGGGTAATAATAATAATAATAGTTTATTTTGTAGAGGGCAGTCCAAATAAAAGTTTGCTCGAAGCACTCGCGCGCATGTATTCGCAAGGGTAAATGGTTTACGATTTGACATATAAAAGCGTCAAACATTACAACATAATCAGAGTTTCCACAGTATCCTAAAGATGAAAAGGAAGAACTGATCTCGTGTTATGTAAACTTGCCCACCATGAACCGGTTGAGGTTTTTTTTTTCTCTAAAATCACAGGTGTGAATAGAAATGAAGTTTAAATAATTTCAACTCAGTTCAACTACTTTATATTTCCATCAAAGGAATTGTGTACTGCCATTTGTGTCACATTTGAATAGATAAAAACATGCAACGTGAACCACAATTCTTAAAAACTAACACTACCATAAAAAAAGATTATTTTAGAAATTCATTCATTTTGCTTACCTATACACCCATATCACACATATATGACATAATAAAATATTTTTTTAACATCATTATTAATAAATTCAATAAAATACAATATCAGGAATACAGTAACTATTTCGCAACAAAATACCGTAACAGTACCAGTTAACTAAACTATCACAGCCAAGGGAAACAATTCAGTATATTTGTAAAACATTCACAGGACAGGGGAGGCAAACATTAGAACAGACATCAAACACGCGCAACACACTCCCACTACACACACAACACACACACACATGGCGTACCTGCCCTGTGTAGTAAATGCACTATTACATAAGTAAATCGTACTGCTGGCTATTTAGAGCATCAATGCAATAAATTAAAATTAACTACAACAACAATACGCCACAGCAACGACAAAGGTGGTCGAGATACTAGCTGCCGTAAGGAATAAACCCCAGTCACTCAAAGAAGCACACTTGCTGCAAGCAATGCACACTGCTGAACCGCTGAGCAACCTGCATTGGCTCAAAACCAAACGTTTGAAATTAAATATATTTTGCAGGACAGACTGTGAATTGCGATTTAAATCTGAACAAAATATATACCCTTCCGCTTGGCAGGTGTTGGAAACTATGGGGCAGCAAGAGCAAGAAGCGGACTTTTCAGAAGATCAGCAGGCCATGGGGGAATCAGCAGGCGCCGCCGCCAACATCATTCTCAACTCCACGTCCGAGTTCTGCCGCAGTCTGGGAGAGATCCCCACCTACGGTCTGTCTGGCAACAGAGAAGAGGAGAGAGAGGAAATCATGGTTAGTACAATGATGATGATGCAAAACCTGCAGCATATGACGGAAAGTTAACAAGTTTTTCTTTCTAACTCTGTTAAAACGGAATGAGCTGCAGGACAAAATAAAATTAAAATAAAGGCGCAAATCCAACAAAACTTGGGCAGGATTTTCTTGGTTACAGTCAATTTGAGGTAGGTTCTGTGAAAACTAGGAAAATCCAGCTTTTTGTGTTCAGTGAAATGTAATAATAATGGGGGTTGACATTCCTTTTTAATGTAGGCAGTGGAGTCTTAGTTTATTGACTTATTTGTGTGCAGCAATGTCAGTCCATGTACTCGTCCAGAAGATGAAATTTGAGCAAATCTGCCCATAATGGTCCTATTGTTTTGTTTGTTTGTTTTTTTTAAAATTTATTATGAATTAGGTTATTATTTATTTTGTATTATTGATGTATCTTATGTCAGGATGAAGAGCTGGAGCTGATGGAACAGCGACGTCAGGCCCAAGAGATGGAGCTGGAGGCCAGTGGATGGGCAGAAGTTGACATCGACACCAACCCTGTCAACATTGTGGTAAGTACACACGCACATACACACACACACAAGTCTATGTCTGCACTGATTCACAATTGCTCAACCACAGTGGATACACACACCTGTCATCACTAGAGCCCTCCAAGGTGCTGACGCTTTCCTCTAAAATATCCTTTGATTATCTTCTACCAGAAAGGAAAATAGTTTGAAGTGAAAAACCCAACTTGCTGTTTTGAAGATTACGTTTAATTTCACTTTTAATATTGACGTTTGATTTGTGGTCGCATAATGATTACAGTATTCTTTCATATGCTTACACTTGCGACTGGCACATTTCCCCCTGCAGCCATCCCTCGCCCCTCACCCCCAGAGCATGTCTCTTCGATATGGAGTTGTGTGCCATGCAAGCGGAGATTGGATTAGATTGGACGGTGTAGCCTTTGCCGGTCTTGGCATGTGTGTGTACAGTTGCACCTGCGTGTGTGTGTGTGTATTTTATCTGGATTCCCAGACATATTCCTTGTATCTGAACTGGGCAGTCAGATTATTTGACTTTTGACTGTGACTTGACATAATGGAGTGTTTGTGGCGGGGTGTTTGTAGGGAGAAGAGAAAGCTGTCCTGGATGAAGAACCCATCGTGACAGCAAGTATTGGCTCTGCTTTGACTTGACATAATGGAGTGTTTGTGGTGGGGTGTTTGTAGGGAGAAGAGAAAGCTGTCCTGGATGAAGAACCCATCGTGACAGCAAGTATTGGCTCTGCTTTGACTTGACATAATGGAGTGTTTGTGGTGGGGTGTTTGTAGGGAGAAGAGAAAGCTGTCCTGGATGAAGAACCCATCGTGACAGCAAGTATTGGCTCTGCTTTGACTTGACATAATGGAGTGTTTGTGGTGGGGTGTTTGTAGGGAGAAGAGAAAGCTGTCCTGGATGAAGAACCCATCGTGACAGCAAGTATTGGCTCTGCTTTGCAGCTAGCCATGAAGAAAGGTGGGTGGGATTTTGTGTGCTCATTTCAGGAACTGTGGTAAAGTTGGTGTGTTCAGACCATACCCACTCCCAAACATTGTGAATGTCCTCAACGGCCTTTGACCCTCAAATTAGGGTCAGCGTCGCTTTCGGGCTGACTGCCTGTATTACCTTAGCAACAGGCTGACAGCGGCAAGAGACGTTACTTAGCAGGGCAGTCGCAAGGTGGCCTGGTAGTAACAGAAACATTCCAAGTATTGCCAAAGTGTGGATATCTTCGTTCAATATGAGCGGGAGAGTTTTATTTTTTTGTAGTATTATTGAGATTGTTCAAATAAAAAGTTCTGTGTTACTTTGGTGTCTTTTTTTTTCTTCTTTTGTTTACAAAACAAAGCCTTACTTTGGTTTTTCAGGGTATTTGGAGCAAGAGAGCTCGCTGAAGGGCTCCAGTGCACCCAAACATAGCCACCTACAGGCCCAGAACTACAGCATAGAAGACAAACGATACGAGTGAGTGTATAATAATAATAATAAAAATAATAAGGGTATTTATATAGCTTCCTAATGACATCAATTCACAGCAAGTTCTCACGCATTTAAACTTAGCGTTAACATCAAAATACATATGAAAAGAATTGAAACAAAAACGAGACACTACAAAATTATGCAAAGACATAATACAATTATGAACAAGAATATTTACAACTAAAATATTGAAAACGAGGGAGGGGGAGGAGGAGAGCAGCTAAGGAGGGAGGGAGCTTGGGGCATATGGTGTGACGGTGGTGGTCTGAAACAGAAACGAAGTGATGGTGATGGGAGGCGAAATCAGACATTTTTAAGGAAGAGATGAGTTTTGAAAGTGGCTATGTTTGGAGAGCTGCAAAGAGAGATGGTCCAGCTACTTTTCACGTCAGGATGGTTGAAAAGTCACTCCTTGTTAAACTTTGCTTATAACGTTTGCAAACAATACTACATTTTCATGAAACAAAAATGTGTTGTGATCATTGCAGTGGTAGAATTAAATGGCTCATCTCTGATGTTGTGTCCCGTCAGGAGAGCAGCCTCCAATGGCCAGTCACGTGACGTCTTGTTATGTCTTATGTTAGCTAAGCTCGCTCACACAGTACATACACCTACATTCGCTTTACATAAGGCATACGCAACGTTACACAGTTGAATAAGAATAATGAACCTAATTGTTATACATGTGTACAAAATATTAATTGATGCTTTATTATTATGTTTTTTTATTGTAATTTTTTTTTGTATTTTTGTATTTTTTTACATTATTATTATTATTATTATTGTTATTATTATTATTATGCAACCTGTACTTTGTAGTGATCTGGACGAGAAGTATCGCAAGAGGGACCGCTACGGTGGGGGCATGATCACGGATTTCAAGGACAAGGAAGGGTACAAGCCTGAGATAATGTTGGAATACGTGGATGACTCCGGTCGGGCGCTCAACCCCAAAGAGGCGTTCAGGCAGTTGTCCCACAGGTTTCACGGCAAAGGTTCCGGCAAGAAGAAGACCGAGAAACGACAGAAGAAGGTGGAAGAAGACCAGGTCAGTTGGCAGATTTGTGTTTTTGTTGTCTGAGTAAATTTGATAGATGAATAAAGTCTCAGTCGAAGTCTGTTGTTGTTTTTGCTGGAACATTTGAATTTACAGGAAGGTGTTATATGCTTTTAACATGCCTACCTATTATGACAGCTTCTTTGCCTCCTTCCAAAATAAAATCATTTAATTCATTTTGAGACTTGTGTTGGGAAGTAGTAGTTTGCATTTGTTTGGTTGTGTTTTGTTTTTTTGCGATGAAGAGTTTTGCATTGTACTGTTCTGGCTCGTTTCCTTTTTGTTGTGGTCCAAATTAGCGTTCTGTTGGTTTATGTCACCGTTTGTTTATCAGGAATGTAAAATATGAATGCTAGCAGGGCTGTTTTAAATGAAAAACTAATTTCCTCAACAATAGAAAATAGAACAGAACAGGTTTAAAAAAAAAAAAATTAAATTAAACAGCACAAATGGGCGAGTTTCTTTTTCAGAGGTGGGAGAATACATGCAGTTGTATCTCCCCCATATGTCATTTTTAGGTTGACTGCTCAGTAAGATTCATTGACAACTCGAGGGATTGATTGATTGGTTTTTCAGTTGATGAAGCACATGAGCTCTACAGACACCCCGCTGAACACACTCAGCATGCTGCAAGCCAAACAGCAGCAAGAGAGATCGCCCTACGTCATTCTCAGTGGAAACAAAACGTTCTCTTCGAACTCGTGAGTAGCTAATGCTAATTTTGATGTGCCTTGTCAGTGGCCTTTGTTGCGTTTGGTCAGGTTTGGGTTCTTTAGTTGATTAGAAGTTGGTTGGTTGGTTGATTTATTGGCATATAGTGTTCAACCTTACCCAGATGTGGTGGGAGATGGATAGATAGTCATTGTTTATAGGGTCCAGCGGACTGCTAAGAGCCGAATGCAGGGCTAGTCTATGTTTATAGGGTCCAGCGGACTGCTAAGAGCCGAATGCAGGGCTAGTCTATGTTTATAGGGTCCAGTGGACTGCTAAGAGCCGAATGCAGGGCTAGTCTATGTTTATAGGGTCCAGTGGACTGCTAAGAGCCGAATGCAGGGCTAGTCTATGTTTATAGGGTCCAGTGGACTGCTAAGAGCCGAATGCAGGGCTAGTCTATGTTTATAGGGTCCAGTGGACTGCTAAGAGCCGAATGCAGGGCTAGTCTATGTTTATAGGGTCCAGTGGACTGCTAAGAGCCGAATGCAGGGCTAGTCTATGTTCATAGGGTCCAGTGGACTGCTAAGAGCCGAATGCAGGGCTAGTCTATGTTTATAGGGTCCAGTGGACTGCTAAGAGCCAAATGCAGGGCTAGTCTATGTTCATAGGGTCCAGTGGACTGCTAAGAGCCGAATGCAGGGCTAGTCTATGTTTATAGGGTCCAGCGGACTGCTAAGAGCCGAATGCAGGGCTAGTCTATGTTTATAGGGGCCAGTGGACCGCTAAGAGCTGAATCAGGGCCACTCAAAACTATTCCAAATCCGATTAAACTACTAAAATTAAAATACAATTTTTATCATATTTTAATGGTTTAATGTGATTTGGAATAGTTTTGAGTGGTCCTGATTCGGCTCTTAGCAGGACGCTGGACCTTATAAACATTGACTATTTATCTTTCTATTTATCTCCCACCATCACCCTTACCCCCCCTTCTTTCCCCACCACCACCACCCTTTCTAACAGGTGACAAAAATAACTGCTTTAGGGTTCATCTAAAAACAGAAAGCAAATCCAGTAATTAAGCCCTTTTCAGAACAGTTTGGTATCAATTCCACCCTAATTACTCCATCCCAGCTTCAATTCCTGACTTTGTTGCATGAGCATTTAGGGGTCAATGGAACTGTCGAACACTGATATACTGAGGTGGAGAAGATAGTGGGAAATTGTAATAATAATAATAAGTGTATTTACACATCGACCGTCTGCCTAAGTCTGTTCAGGAATGTTGTGTCCTTTCTTTCAGTGTAATGTTGTCGGAAGTGGAGAAACAGTTGAAGCAACAAATATGATATCTCCCGCCATTGATTCTGTTTGTAATAATACAGAGTTCCTGTAGTATCGAAACCAATGGAATTTGTGTGTCCAAAGTTTTCAGCTCTTTTTCTTCTTCTTGTTTTTAAAATGAAACAATAAAGAAAATAAAAATTTAAAATCATTCTTATATCATAAATTGTTTTTAAAATCGTTCTTGTATTTATTAATCAGGCGTGAATTAATCCTTTTAATTTCTGTTGGATTTCAGGACCACACTTTCCAAGCCTCATCCGCATTGATCTGAAATTTTCTGCTAGCGAAAGACAAGTATGGAATAGAAGTACTATTCCAGCCCCGAGAAAGTCACCAGTGGCTCATGTGAGACAAACACTATTTAAAGAGCCATCTACAACAGCAAACCAGCTCTAAGTCGTTACAGAATGACTGAAGGCTTCTCTCTACATTCGGCATGCCACATCATTGCTATGAGACGCTGGTGTCATAAGCAAAGGAAGAACTACAAATATTTATCAACAGCAGCTATACATTTTCAGCTGAAAAACAACCGTACCTTAGATTTAAAAAATGTATATGTATATATATTTGACGCAGAATACGTCAAACTTCAATCTCTTCTCATTAACATATGGAATTGGTGGTACTATAGTGTCAAATCTCAATGGACTATTAATTACCATCAGGGTGGTCTCTACAAAATTTAATGTGAAGATAAATGACCAGGAAAAAACAAGTACAAAAAAGAGTGAGCATGTGAGAGAGAAAGAATAAATGTTTATGCATTTAGTGCTATTATATTTTAGCGAGAGTGTCTTGCTATTGTTTGTTATTCACTCATGTTAGTCAGCGAGGCTGTGCCAATTAAACACAATGAGAAAGTGTATGCTTTAGATAAGTAGAAAGGTATGAGAACAAAATATGGTGGTTTATATAAATAATCAAAAGAAAACTGTGTTATAAAGTAAAATTATCATATTAATAAAAATTCAGACTTGCCTACTGTACGTTCGTTCGTCGTATTCGTACGCAATTTAGCCTTGGGGTACAGTTGTCTTGTCAGCTCTCCTAAAATACGGTCAAGTTTTTAAAAATGTATTATTATTAAAAATACGTGCAGTGTAGTTATTTCATTTTTCAAGGTGGTGCATGAGCACATATCGTAGGTTCGTTGCACTTGTGTTCCGGTTTCTTCCATTCTGCTCAGAGAGGTGTACTAGCGCGAAAAATTAAGCGAAACTGTGATGCAGGTCGTTCTCCCGATCCGAATAAAGATGAACCAAAAGTGAAAAAGCAGGCTAGAAAAAAAGCTTTTTTGAAAGCCTACAACAAAAAGTGGCCTTGCCCAACTACGTCTCTGAAAGGGCCAGAGTTTGCAAGATGCACTTTGGGCTAAATCCACTTTACCATTGCACATTGCAGTCGCAACAATTACGAAAGCGCATATCATCAAAATCACTTGAAAAGCTTGAAGAAGCTGCTAAAGGCTATGCGTCCATCAAAAGCCTTTTCCAGGTGCAGACGAAAACCACTGGTGGCAAACACATGCATACACTGTAATCTGACGGATGTGTAATGCGTTGCTTGTGTGAAAGAAAGTTCATTTGCCCTCTTCTGCAAAAGGTTGACCTGAACTCTTCACGTGTCCTTTCATTTTATACTTATATTATTTGCTTAGGAACATGCATTTTTTTAATTTGTGGACAATGTCAATATTTGTTACAAGCAGACAAAATGTCCGTTACGCAAAAATCTGGTCAAAGTTTCCAAAATCTGGTTTTGAGCTTCCTAGAGTACTGTGACCACGCTTTTTTGAGATAGGTAAGTCTAATAAGTAAATTAGAAACAAATATTTCATTAGATTTGATAAATATGTAAAGGGTATAGAAAAAATGGCAGTGTTGCTGTGACCTGAAAACCTTCAAAATGTTTGACTGAAATAAATTGAATTTGAAAAAAGTAAATTGCCATGTTTGTTCTAGAATGTAATGCCTGCGGACATATGCATTGTTTCATGATAATTAAAACTATCCTCAATCCTCTTTCACTTTACTTTCGCATTTACATAATTACACGTTCGTACAAAATAGATTTAAAGTATGCTAGTTGTTACAGTACTTTAAAATCATTAAAGCATTAATCATAGATAACAGAATAGAAGGTTTGAATGCAAGTGCCTAATGTTTTAGTCTGATTGAAAATACTCTCATTTATCTTCCTTTCACATTAATATACATTTGATTGGTTATGAAAATAAAGTTACAAAGCTATGCTAATTATTAGACTACCATTTCTTTTCTAATAATTCATCACATTAGTGGCTTTAATTTTTGATCATTTCACTTTTGAACTAGAAGGGTTAGTTAGTCATTGTTTATAGTGTACAGCGAACGGCAAAGAGACAAATCAGGATCACAATTTGGCTGAAAGAGGACTCTTCCTTGATCGTTATATAAGATCTGCTAAACAACCCTAATGGTAACACTGATGGCCAGCCAGTCACTTTACAACAAAGGCATCCCATGCATGGAACGCTGAGGCTGTACTCTAAATTTATCCAACCCCTGTTAACCAAAAAAAAAAATATATATATATATATAAACATCATTATAAAATATTAGCAAAACACATAATACCAAATGCCTACATTGCTAAATAATAATACCGTAGAAAGCCCTAGTGACCATTAAGCAGAAAGCTTCCAATATCCCCAAGCTGACCCAACAGACTCTATACACAAATGAGGTACTCTTCGCTGTAGATCTGCCGCGAGGATCCATGTTTCGCAAGCGTATAGGAAGATGGAGATGACAAGGGAGCGCAGCAGCCTCAACTTGGAAGGTAGATCGCGAAGCCTTGAAGCGCGACCTCGGTGAGGTAGTGAGTCCGGCTTTGTGTTCCTCTGTGGAACAGCTGGAGGCCACACTGAGGGACGCACTAGATAGGCATGCCCCTATCTACAGGCGTAAGGTTAGGGTAGGTAAGTCAGAACCATGGTACAGTGCTGTCGAGGATGAGCTCAGTGAAGCCAAGAGGCAGCGTCGTCAGGCTGAGAGGAGATGGTTGAAGAGTGGTCTCACAGTGGGCAAACAAATTTACACTGCTGCCAAGCGACGAGTAACGCAAATTGTCCATAGGGCCAAGTCTGCTTTCTTTAGTGGTCGAGTGGCCAACAGTGAGACTAGCAAGCAACTCTTCTCGGTCTGTGACCGCCTCAGAGGCAAGGAAAAAAGTAGCGCTCTACCTACCACTCACCCACCTTGTGACTTACCAGATGTTTTTTGTCACTTTTTCACCAAGAAAGTCGCTGATATACGCTATGAACTTGATCACGATGCTGGTGTGCAGACAAATGTAGATGCATTGCCAACTGTTTTGAATTATGTACGGTTTGACCATTTTGAACCAGTTTCTGTTAATGAAGTCAGGGAGGTCATAAAAAAATCTAAACCAACCACTTGTTCTCTTGATCCCATTCCTACTTCTCTCCTCCTTGACTGCCTTGACCCTCTTCTCCCAACAATAACACACATTGTCAATGAGTCTCTGTCCACCGCTACTGTTCCTGCACCTTTCAAGACGGCAGTTGTCAAGCCACTGCTAAAAAAGCCCAGCCTAAATCAGAATGAACTAAAAAACTACAGACCAGTATCTAATCTATCATTTTTGTCCAAGGTTACAGAAAAGTTGGTACTGAAGCAGTTACTCTCATACTTGCAAAGCAACTCTCTTCTCAGTCCCCATCAGTCAGCCTATCGCACCTCTCATAGCACCGAGACAGCATTACTCAAAATCACAGGTGACATTCTGCTTGCTCTGGACAAAGGCAACTTATCTCTTCTAACACTTCTTGATCTATCGGCTGCCTTTGACACTGTAGACCACAATATTCTGTTCGAAACTCTCGAGTCGCAGTTTGGAGTTTCAGGGAATGCCTTGGCCTGGTTCAAGTCATACCTCCAAGGTCGTACGCAAACTGTCAGCATTGCTGACGTGCTCTCAAAGAAGGAAAATTTGACTTATGGTGTGCCGCAGGGGTCAGTTCTTGGACCGATTCTCTTCGTGTTGTACACAAAGCCTTTGCTCGAACTGATTCAAAAACACGATGTAACTGTTGAAGCTTTTGCTGACGATACTCAGCTTTTAAAATCAAGTCTTCCGGTACAAATCGATACCAATGTCCAGACTGTACAGAATTGCATTTCTAATGTCCGATCCTGGATGAAACAAAACAAGTTAAAGCTCAATGATGATAAAACAGAGGTTCTCCTGTTCAAAAAGACCAGAACTGCCTTAGCTTGCACCTTGCCTACCTCTGTAAGTGTAGGAGAGCATGAAATCTCTTTCTCTCAGTCGGCTAGAAATCTAGGCTTTTTTATGTCGAGTGACATGACGCTTGATTTCCATATTGCACAAGTTTGTAAATCAGCATATGCTGCCTTGCGTCAGATCAGCTCCATTCGCTGCTACTTAACCCTTCAAGCAACCATCACCTTAGTCTGTGCTTTAGTCTTGTCTAGGCTAGACTATTGTAATGCCCTACTGGCTTCCTGCCCGAGTCATCTCATAGACAAACTTCAAAAAGTCCAGAATTGTGCTGCTAGGCTAGTCTTTAGGGCAAAAAAGCGCGATCACATCACTCCACTACTCCGTAAGCTTCATTGGCTACCCATAGAGGCCCGCATTAAATACAAACTGTCCGTACTGTGCCACAATTTCTTCTCTGGAACCTGCCCTTCATATCTGTCAGATCTGCTGTCAGTCTATGTCCCTTCTCGCACTCTTCGCTCTTCTTCTGACTCTCGCACACTCTGCATTCAAAAAACCAACACCAAAATGTACGGAGAACGGGCATTCACCTATTGTGCACCCAGACAATGGAACACTCTTCCAGCCAACATCAGACACAAGCAGACCACACCCTCATTCAAGAAAGCTCTAAAATCTCACCTCTTCAAACTCTACTATCCTGACTAAATCCTTCACTCTATAGACCCTAGCCGCAGCTCATATTTGTTCTACTTTTGGCTATGCTTGTGGATTTGCTGTGATTGTGATGACTTGTTTGCAGAAAGTTAACTTTTTATGTATTTTGTTTGATTTTGTGTGTTTTATTTTATTTTATTTTATTTTTTTCTCATTGTATAATTTCTAATGCAATATTGTAAGTTGTTTCATGTTTGTTTCTTTCCTTTCATGTAAAGCGCTATGCGCTTGTCTATAAAAAGACAAGTAATAGCG
The DNA here is from genome assembly GCA_036898135.1 of Oncomelania hupensis. NCBI lineage: Eukaryota > Metazoa > Mollusca > Gastropoda > Littorinimorpha > Pomatiopsidae > Oncomelania > Oncomelania hupensis. The sequence goes on along the minus strand of CM072513.1, from coordinate 95,907,231 downwards.
CTATATAAATGTCCATTATTATTATTATTATTATTAGACTGATGGTCCCGTCTTTCCAATTGGGCTTCAACTGTTTTATTATTTCCTCACTTTTAGATAGCGCTTTTCCAGTTTAAGAGCTGCTCAAGGCGCTGGCCGATACAGGCTCTAACTCAAGCTGACCGAGGCGCCCACCTGCAACCTTTTGGACGCGGCATAGTCTGACGCCCAGACGACTAAGCACCATCATGGGCGATCGGGGATGGGGAAGAAGGAGCCTAGTGCGTGCTGTGTGTCTCTGTAGCCGGCACTCAACCGTTTAGGACAGGCGCGTCAGGATCTTTAAAGTCTGTGCGATGGACTGCGTATGTGCACAGCCTAGACCTCAGTTTATACTCTCATCCCAAAGAGTAGTAGAAGACGTGCCGGACGTTCTGGTAATTGTGGGTTGGAATACTTGTGCGGTGCTAAGTGAAACGTCGAGCAGGGAAAATGTATGTCGTTCTATAAATCGTGTTTAAAGATCCCTTTTTGATTTATGCCAAGAAACTTACTTCTTTTGGCACCAAATATTAACAGTAGTCTCTTAAAATATATACTACTCAAAATAATACAAGGGCCACTTGGACATATGGGTCTCTCTTTAAATCAGAAACACGAATTCAATTTATTAGTTCATCATATTTTATTGCAATCATTTCTGCATCAATAACAAAAAAGATTTGAGACTGAGGCATCAGTCGCTTAAAATTCGAGTAAATTCAATTTAACTGGACATACCCCTCATTTACAAAATCAAAACTTTAGAAACCAAAAATCTATAGAGTCAGTATCGGGTGTGGTCACCGTTTGCATCAATGCAGTCTTGGCATCGTTGTCTCATGGACCGTATCAGGTTATGGAGGATGTTTCCTGGGATGGCCAACCACTCTTGCTGGAGAACTTGGGCCAGAACTTCAAGGTTAGCTCCTGGAGGGAGGTTTGCCCGTGTCTGTCGACCCAAGACATCCCACAGATGTTCTATGGGGTTCAAATCGGGTGATCGAGCCGGCCAATCCATCCTTATGACGTGCTGTTGCTGCAGGAAGTCATTGGCGATACGCGCTCGGTGGGGTCTGGCATTATCATCCTGTAGTATGGCACCTTCCCCAATGGCCCGCAGAGCTGGGAGAACCCTAGGTTGTAGGACGTCATCCCTGTAGCCAATACCGTTTAAGTTGCCATGAATTTGGAGCAGTTCTGAAGTTTAATGCGAAGCCACCCCACATCATGACAGATCCAACACCAAAGCGGTCATGCTCGCGCACCGTCGCATCAGCAAAACGCTCCCGTGGACGCCTCCAAACATTCACTCGACGGTCGTTGAAAGACAAGGAGAACCGAGACTCGTCTGTAAAGAGCACCCTTGACCAATGTTGCCTAGTCCACACCAAATGACGCCGAGCCCAGGCCAAACGCGCTGCACGGTGAGATGGGGTGAGCAAAGGCCGTACTGCTGATCGTCTTGATCGCAGCCGGTCCTGATTTGGCTCGGAAGAGTCCGCTGGACCTAAAGCAACAATAAATCAATCTTGATCGCAGGTTTGCCTCGTGTAGACGGTTGCGAATTGTCTGCTCGCTGACGTTAACATTGCTGGCTGCGTGAAGCTGTCTTCTGATGGTATTTGCTGTAGCGGACCTCATCCTCAGAGCTGACAGGGTGATGAAATGGTCTTGTCTTGCAGTGGTAACGCGGGGGCGTCCGGACCTTCTTGGTTCTTGGACGCTTCCAGTGTTGTTAAAGCGCTCCCGCAGCCTTTGGACAACGGAGTGGGACACTCCCAGCCGCCTGCCAACTTCTCTCACCCCCACCCCTTCCTGAAGCCATGCAATAGCTCAGCCTCTATCCGCATAAGTCAATCGTCGCCTCGGGGGCATGGTTAGAAAAGGAGCAAAAGCGCTGCCCAGAAAAAAGCGCCGATTGTTGAACTGAACTCAGAAAATGCAAGCCTTTCGCGTGAAAATCAAATTTTAATGTTGAAAATTTTGCTTTATTAGCAAGACAACAGTAAATTAGGGTCATTTTTTGGTAAAAATTGGGTTTGTTTTTCAACTCAGTGCAGAAAGTTCAAAACTCACACATGTGATTACTTGTCAGAATAAGATTGTCTTGAATGTTACTGTACAGGATAAGTTTTGAAATAAGCAATACAAGCGATATTATTGATAGCAGCAAAAAATAATTAAACTAAATGAAATATGAGAGTGGCCTTTCAATTATTTTGAGTAGTATATTTAAAACACTCCATTTAATTTATTCCCACATCGAGCATAAAAAATTACAGTTCAACTTTAAACTGTTAGCTTTGGTGGGTTTGTTCGTGCGTCCCTGCGTGAGAATGATATAAAATCACGAAACAGACGTTAATTTAAACTACGTTCGTGAGCCGAAATTGAACGGATATCATGTATTTTAAGAATAATGCTTAAGTCAAGGGTTTGTGGTATAGGTCTATCCGCAATCTGGTATTGCTTTGTATTGACTGTGGAGTCACAGTCGTAGGCCTATGTTGGTTGTACCTCGTGCAGAGCAGGCGGCGGTGCCCGAGGTGTATGACAGTAAATCAGATCGCGTTTCAAAGCGCAGTTCTCAGTGATTGCTCATTACCCTGATGGACTCTGATATAGGACGACAGTTGCTCCCCTTTTTTTGATTTTGCTTCTTCCACAGTGTAGATTTCTCTCCCCTTTTCTCCTCCACACTACTACCAGCTATCGTGACATCTTACTTAAATGAGTCTGTCGATCCCATTGCTGTTCGATCGCCATTATTATTATTATTATTATTATTATTATTATTATTATTATTATTATTATTATTATTATTAGTTCCCGGGCGATAGCTAGTGAAATGTTATTTTTTTGGCTCTGTGCGTCAGTCCGTCCGCACTTTATTCTGAAACTAATGGACGGTTTCTTTGAAACTTGGTATGTAGTTAGAAACATAAAAAAAATGCCATCAGAGAACACAAATTCATCATCATCATCATCATCATCATCATCATCATCATCATCATCATCATCATCATCATCATCATCATCATCATCATCATCATCATCGTCGTCGTCGTCATCAAATACCCCTCCCGTCTGAACTTTCAATTCTGCTATTTCCCATCCTGCCCTCCATCCCACTGAGTAACCCCGCCATGGACAGAGATGAAGCGCTCATGCATGTTCTTTTGCAGAGCACTTTACCGTACCAGCGCAAAACTGCTCAAATTGAGAGCAGGAGGTCGCGAATCAAACCACACAAGAGAATATTTGATACAAAATGTTGAACCCTATTTGTTGTGCTCTGTATAGTGGCTAATCGCTTCCCTTCATCAAAGTTTATTCTTTTAAAGTTTAATGATCGCTGTAACAAGATCTGATAGAGTGGGGAGTGACCTACACCATGGACCCAGTCGCTTGTTATCACTCTTCCCCAAAAGGGTAACCTTCAGGAGTGTGAAAATAACCGCACCATCAGCCATCCATGCAAGGCTCTCCTGAAAATAGTACTCAACAGGTTAAAACCTCAAGTTGAACAAATCATAGCTGAAGAACAAGCAGGATTCAGTTCCAGTGAACAGATTTTCAACTTCAAAATAATCTGCGATGAATATCTGCAGCATCAAAAACATCTATATCATGTGTTTGTAGACTTCAAGAAAGCGTTTGACTGAGTCGTGCATGCAGCTCTGGGGGCAACCATGAAAGCGAACAACATCAGCCCTAAAATTATTGAAGTCATCAAAAACCTGTGTGGCTAGGCTATCAGTGCAGTCCTCCACAAAAGCGCCATCTGGAACTGGTTCAGAACAACAATCGGCGTGCGGAAAGAATGCCTATTCTCTCCAACACTCTTCAACATCTTACTAGAACGCACCATGTCAGACGCCCTTGCAGATCACAAAGGCACAGTCAGCATAGGGAGTAGAGCAACTTCCAACCTCCGTTTTGCGGATGACATTGATAGATTGGCTAGAGAGAACAAGAACTTGGACAGCTGGTACAGAGGCTTGAAACCACCTCCAGAGCTTATGGAATGGAAATAAGTTCAGAGAAGACCAAAATGATGACCAACAACACCAATGGCGTCAACACGGACACCAAAGTCCAATCCCTCAACACAGTGCATAGCTTCAAATATTTAGGAGCCATTATATCAGACCATGGGTCCCGACAGGAAGTCCTCTCCTGGGTCGCACAAACAACTGCTGCCCTGACAAGGTTGAAACCCATTTGGAAAGACAGCACCATCAGTCTACATTCCAAAGTAAGGCTGCCGCGCTCCCTTGTCATCTCCATCTTCCTATATGCTTGCGAAACACGGACCCTAACAGCAGATCTACAACGAAGAATACAAAGCATGGAGATGAGGTGCTACAGAAATCTGGGCATTTCCTAAACTCAGCACATTACCAATGACGAAATCTGACAGACCATCACACAAGCCATTGGACAACATGATGACATGCTCACAGTGGTGAAGAAACGGAAACTACGATGGTATGGCCACGTCACCAGATCATCAGGCCTTGCAAAGACCATTCTGCAATTCACGGTGCAAGGAGGCAGAAGAAAAAGGAGACAGAAAAAGGGGTGGGAGGACACCATTCAAGAATAGATTGGCTTGACACTGAGCGAAGCCATGAGGGTTGCTGAGTACAGAGAAAGATGGAGTACGCTAGTTAAACGATTACCTGTGGTGTCCCAACGACCTTCGAGTTGCGGGATAGGATAGGAAAGGATAGGATTGTCTGTTTGTCTGTTCCTCTCTCTCCCCCCCTAAAATATTTGGCATAAGACTAGGAAAATTTTAAACTTTAGCCGTAGATAGTATTATAATAGGAGAATATAATAATCCATACTATAACTGTGAAAGCTCTCCGGTGGGCGCGTAAGCAGCTTAATAAAAACAAAGGGTTCCATGATAACGTCACGGCGCGAGTGTCGCAAATACAGTAATCAAACGTCACTCGATACTACAGGCATCACAATACACTCTCGTTTGATGAATTCACAACAGCGCCTTGGAGTGTGCTGATCACGTTCGGCTGCGTTGTATCTTTGTGCGCTAGCTCCTGTATCCTAAGGGAATAGCTATAGCAGACGATCTTTTGTATCTGTGTGCGCTAGCTTCTGTATCCTAAGGGAATAGCTATAGCAGACGATCTTTTGTATCTGTGTGCGCTAGCTCCTGTATCCTAAGGGAATAGCTATAGCAGACGATCTTTTGTATCTGTGTGCGCTAGCTCCTGTATCCTAAGGGAATAGCTATAGCAGACGATCTTTTGTATCTGTGTGCGCTAGCTTCTGTATCCTAAGGGAATAGCTATAGCAGACGATCTTTTGTATCTGTGTGCGCTAGCTCCTGTATCCTAAGGGAATAGCTATAGCAGACGATCTTTTGTATCTGTGTGCGCTAGCTCCTGTATCCTAAGGGAATAGCTATAGCAAACGATCTTTTGTATCTGTGTGCGCTAGCTTCTGTATCCTAAGGGAATAGCTATAGCAGACGATCTTTGGTATCTGTGTGCGCTAGCTCCTGTATCCTAAGGGAATAGCTATAGCAGACGATCTTTTGAAGGCTCGGCCACCACCGTTTACATTCAATGTTCACAATTAGTAGGCAATACATTGTAGGAATATTATAAATAGCATTAATAGTCATTTCTGAGCGCGAATTGGACATCTTATAATTTATTTTGCAGTTTTGATCCCTACTTCAGGTGTATTGCGGCAGGGATAGCTCAGTCGTCAGAGCGCACAACTTGTGTACGTGCGTCTTGGGAGACGTAGGTTCGAATCCTGACTTCAGCAAACTATGTTGTGTTTGCTGGATAGTAGTGGCCAGCGCTTTGAGAAGCTCTCTGAGACTGTAAGTGCGCTATATAAGAGTAATTTATTTTATACTTATAAGCGCCTCTAAACTGTTAGTTTTTCGCCCACTAGCTCAACTGTTACAGTCAACTGTAAAGTAGCGTCAGGTATTCTTGTTTCACCATCTGAAGAAGAAGAAGTAGAAGAAAAAGATGAGACTGTCACGCCCATAATGTTGATCTGCACTGCATAGTCCCTGTCACGCTGGAATGGTCGCAAAGAAAACCACTGTCACGCAACACTACGCACAGTAAGGCGATGGTTGTCCGTCTCGCCACAGACGCTTCTCAATATTCACTAGGTCTTAATTTCTGGCAAACCCGTATTACTGTCAAGTCAAGTGAAGTCAACAAAAAATCTGTATTACCCCCAATGGAGAATTCATGCATCACACTCAGCGACAAATAAAAAAAAATGCTTTTAAAAAAAATACATAGAATCCCAAGATGACAGTTAACTACTAATACTGCCCCCCCCCCCCTCCCCAAATTACAACATAACAACTAAACTACTAAAACTACATTTTTTATCAACAATGATACATTACACTTTTCATATGGAGTCGTTGTCAATCGGCAGACAGCACGAGAGGACTACGTTCATTTCCTCTGAAAATGTGGAATTAGAAGGGCTTGGTCCCTTTGTAAGGTCTGAGAGGGGTGCTCGTTGTTTAGGGTGGCCAACTTCCAACACGTTAAATTGACGATCACGCCACAGCACACTGTCTTGCCTCCAATGAACATTGAAGCTTAACGTCCAAACCCCCCACCGACGATACAGCAGACCAGGATAACCGGTCCTTCAAAGGAAAGGGGTAGGGGTGGGTGGTTAAGGGGACTTAATCAACACTGTACCACCAGAGCAATCATACTGCTAAGAAGGACGGTGAAAATGACCACTTTTGTATCATTTGCCCACCACGAGATTCGAACCTGGGTCATCTGTGTGCCTATTCACAGGACACTGCATCATAAACCAACTGTCGTATGGGATTCCTCAGCAACTGGGCTAGTTTGTAAAATACCGTACAAAAGTCCAGATAGAACTGGCAGGTTTTGAAACAAAATTGTCTTCGATGCACAGACTGCGACTATACCAGAAGTAGTCTGAGGCTTAACCGGGTGCAACGTCATGGCTCACAACCGTGTGTTAAACTGTGATCATCGCTATTTGTCTACTGTTAAGAGCAGCCCCATGCATTACCCCTGTTGGGGTGCCGGGGGTTTCAGTATAAATAGTATCCCCACTTTCTGGAAATTTAGTGCTTTAAATTCCCACTGTCGCTGTCTTTCTCATTTGCTCTTTCTCATTCTTGCTCTGTTCTATCAATCTGCTATACTATCGTCTTCTTCGCTAGACCAGTCTCCCACCTTTTTTTTTTGAAAAACTCTTCCGGGACAAGACTCCTTATTTGTGTATGAGGTCTGTTGGATCAGCTTGGGAATATTGGACGCTTTCTGCCAGGTGGTCACTAGGGCTTCCTATGATGTTATTATTTAGCAATGTAGGCATTTTATATATATGTGTTTTGTTGATAATTTATAATGATGTTTGTATTCTATTTTGTTTTTGTAAACGGGGGTTCGATAAGTTGGGGTGAAGCCTCAGCCGTCCCCTGCGTGGGATGTCTTTATTGTAAAGTGACTGGCTGGTGGAGAGCTTACGGTTTTTCCACTAGGGTTGTTTCAGCAGATCTTTTATGCGGATCGGGGGTTGTCCGGTCCTGATTTGGCTCGGAAGAGTCTGCTGGACCTAAAGCAATAATAATGTAATGTAATGTTATGACCACAGGACTATGGCGTATTAAGTCCACAGAGTTTTGGCCAAAATGAAAAGCGGTGACACAAATACGTAACATGTTCTCTCTTTTGCATGTAGTTGTCATTAAGGTTAGTGTTTATATGAGTTTCCTTTGTTGAGCTGCGAGCCTGGCAGTCGTGTGTTTGTGGGTGTGCGTGCCTGCGTGTGTTTGTGCGTGGCTAGGTAGAAATGCCTTTATTCTGACATACACATGAACCTCTACGTACTTTCTTTTGACGGACCCCGTTAATTTGACGTCAAAACAGTGTTCCGTTAGGGTTAGGGCTGTGTTAGGGTTAGGTTAAGAGTTAGGATGTGGGTTAGAGTTTGGGTTAGAGTTAGGGTTAGGGTTAGCTTCAAAAAATGGACAAATTTGTAAAAATGTGTAGAGTTTCATGAAAGTCATCACAACGGCGTTTCTACACGGCTGTGTGTGTGTGTGTGTGTGGGTGTGTGTGTGTTTGTGTGTTGTGTGTGTGGACAAATCAGGGAACATCTACATAACTTGTATTGACATGCCTACTTGTTTTGACGTCAGAACAATGATCCGTTAGGGTTAGGGCTGGGTTAGGGTTAGAGGTAGAGTTCGAACACTGCAAAGTACTTAAAAATGGGGACGAAATATGACCCATTGTCAGCAGAACGTATGTGGCGTTTCGGGAAAGTCATGATAATACTGTGTAACCTCGGCTGTGTGGGTATGTGTGTGTGTTGTGTGGGTATGTGTGTGTGTGTGTGTGTTGTGTGGGTGTGTATGTTGCCACTAAATATTATAAGCGACACGGCAAATGTTCACTATATTTTTGTCACGACAGATTAATTTTTCTTGGCTTGGCTTGACTTGAAATCTCTTTAAGTTACATTCATTAGAACGATGCGGTCGGTTGGAGACAGTCCACACTAATTTCCCTACCGGATTTTCTTCCACTGAACTCTGCTCACCGCGATGCAATTGGCGTTCTCTGTTTCCAATAATTTATAGTAATATGGCGATCTTTATTTTGGTATGCAACGTGTAGAGTAACATTTTATCGCATAATACACGCAGTAAAGAGAGAGAGAGAAAGAGAGAGAGAGAGAGAGAGAGAGAGAGAGAGAGAGAGAGAGAGGTTAGTAGGAAATTAATAAAGGGAAAGAGAAAGAACAGGTGGGGTGGGGGGGAGAGAGGGGGAAGGACAAAAGATGTGAAAGATTGAGAGAGGAAGAATGAGAGAAAATGTGTTCGAGAGAGAGAGAGAGGGGTGCAAAGTCCCCCCACCCTCCCAGACTCCTCCTTTTCTCCCTCCCTCCCCCTACACTCCCCCTTCCCCGACAAGGCCTTCAACCCTGGACAAAACCGGGGTCTGGATCCTGGCCACAAGTTGGATCCCCTTCCTCTCCCTTTGATCCGCCCCTGGATAGTGTGTGTGTGAGAGAGAGAGAGAGAGAGAGAGAGAGAGAGAGAGAGAGAAGAGGAGAAGAAGACGAAGATGAAGACGATGAGGAAGACAAATAAGGAAAGACATTACTATAACTAGCATTAAACTTACACACTGTCAAACGCATTTTAATGCAGCATGTAGCACAGTCCTGCATACTTCGCCGACGAAGAAAAGGTCAAATCCACACTGCGTAGCGGCATCATTATTGCTACAGATAGACACAACATTGTGTGAATGACCGTTGTCTGTCGTGTGTTTGACATTGTGGATGGCTTCGATCGCTGACGAAGCATGAAGAGAATTATAACATTATTTAATCGGTAAAGAAAGTCTAAGTCGAAGTCGATACATGGGAACCCTTTAATGTCCTCCCATGAGGAGAAGAAGAAGAAGCAGTACCAGAAGAGCAGCAACAGCAGCAGCAGCAGCAGCAGAAGAAGAAGAAGAAGAAGAAGAAATTATTCAATTCATGAAAGTGCTTATGTTCAGGAATGAGATAAGAAGATGAAGAACGAGGAGGAACATAAGAAGAAGAAGGAGGAGGGGGAGCAGGAGGAGAAGGAGGAGGAGGAGGAGAAACAGAAGAAAAAGAACACAATCTGAACCCCCCAGGAAATGACCTACTAAACGTATGTAATAGTTCGTTTCGTTAAACAAATATTTAGCCTTCTATGACACTGAAGCTTACACGTCTCCACTCACACCATTGGCGATATGGGGCAGACGAAGATAGCTAGGCTAACAATCACAAAGAGGAGGAGCCGAGGGCACAGGAGACCTAAATCAACATTGAGCCCCCAGAGCAATCACAATACGGCGACCAGGTGTAATCTCCTTTCATCAAGCCGTGTTGCCACATCACCTTTTCAAGGTACCAACTTTTATTGTTCATAATACTAAGATGGATGGTAAAAAAAAATCTTGCCCACAAAGGATTCGAACCAGGTTCGTCGGTGTTCTAGCCGAACGCTCAACCACTGAGTTACATCGGTAGGACGATATGAGTAGGAGGAGGAGGAGGAGGAATAACGAAGCTTAACGTCCTATTGCGTTAGCGTTAAGGACGGATCATCACGTCGTCCACCTTGACAACAATCATCATCATCATCATCATCATCATCATCATCATCATCATCATCATCATCATCATCATCATCATCATCATCATCATCATCATCATCATATCTAAAACACGTGTGTTCGTTGTTGACGATTTAAGTACTACAGGCAACCACATTTGATTTGAGGTAGCCAGAGCTTAAATGACATGACGCTTGTCTGACAATATGACGGAAGCCAAAGGCAATTGATTTTGCTGGTAATGCTTCACATAGAACTTGTCTGAGGCCTCATTTGTTATTGGACTGATTATTTTCATATATTAACTACATAGAACGTACATTTGATAATACCGTCACCTGTATAAAATATAGTTTACAAATTTTAACATTAATTATAGATTTATAGAAAATACATTCTAAATAGCAATACCATATTTAAAAAAAAAGAAAAAAGATAAAAATTATAGGTAATAGAAAAATAAAAACAGCTGTATAACCACAGACTACAGTTTCCCATTAAACGCCATCATCGTTGCCCCTATGAAGAAATTCACGTTCTCCGATTAACTAGCATTTTCTTATAGTCTTCGTAATAATCGAAACAGACCTCCTAAGTGTTTGTTGATCACAAAAAGTACTCGGGTCTCTTTGCCTGTCACCAATTATTTTTGAACATATATTTACTATTGAGTGCAGACTGTATCATGTACAGAAAGGATGTTAAACCAGCAGACAAATGAAAAACACAACAAGCTTTCTATGAAAGACTGATAAAAACGGCTAAGAATAATAGAGCTAACAGAGAAACTTTTAAGTTTACGAAGAAGATACATTCTTTGTTGGCCTTTTTTTTATGATGTTCGCAGTGTTGGCGTCCCATTTTAATTGACTATCAAAAACAGTTCCTAAATATTTAAATTCATCCACTTTTTCAACAGTCTTGCCATGAATCGTACTACTCACATCCTCATCTTTCTTCCTTCTAAAATCAATATACATTTCTTTTGTTTTTAATACATTTAACTCTAAAAAATTGTCATCACACCAATTAACAAATTCTGCCAAGCTCACTGTATGACTGCTTTCTTTACCTAGAAGGAGAGACAACAAGGCTGCATCATCAGAAAATTTAACAAGATAAGTTCCCTCCCTTGAGCTTTTACAACTGTCAGTATACAAAATGTATAAAAAAAAGGTGACAGACAACATCCCTGAGGTGATCCAGTGTTTGTTATAACAGTATCAGAAAAAAGACCATTAACATAAACACGTTGCTATCTACAAGTCAAAAAATCTAAAATCCAAGAGACAAGCTGATGTTGAATGTGAAAATCTTAGATAAGTCTTTGTATTAAAATATGTGGTTGAACAGTATTAAAAGCAGAGCTAAAATCTGCAAAAAGAATTCTGGCATGTGCATTTGGTTTCTCTAGATGTTTATACAGAGTGTTAAGGATGAACAGCTTGGCATCATCAACCCATCTTGGCATTGGTTCTAGAGCAGTGGATCCACGAAGACACTACATGTAGCACAAAGACACTTCACGTTGTAACATTCAATATAAGGTAGCTGTACCCCATCTGCGGACAGCTCCCCATTTGCGGGCACTGATGTTTTTCAGACATCACGCCAGCTATTTATATTGTTGGCACTTACCAGTCTAGGACAGGAGCGTCACGATCTTTAAAATTCGCGCGATGGAACGCCGTACGAGCACAGACTATATCTCGGGGTGTATACCCTAATCCCAAAATAATAAGACAGAGTACAGTGTAAGAGAAGAAAAGGAGATCGGAGGAAACGAAGGAGAAAAAGGAGGACGGGGTGAGAGAGAGAGAGAGAGAGAGAGAGAGAGAGAGAGAGAGAAAGAGAGAGAAAGAGAGAGAGACAGACAGACAGACAGACAGACAGACAGACAGACCAGAAAACATGAATAAAAATAAAACATGGAACAATAATGGAACGCATGAAATACAACACAAAACATGTATGTACATATATTACAAAAATAAAAGTTAATCATTGACGCTCCCATTAGAGGGCACAAGATAAACATTCGCAATATACACGTTCATTATTATCTTGCAACGCAAGCATACTAAGCTTACATTTTAAAAAAATGGCCCCATCACCCGATCGCACACATTCTTTCGCAAGATTGGGTAAGAAGGGAGGAGAGAGAAGTACAAACAGACAGAGAGAGCGAGAGAGACACAGAGAGAGAGACAGAGAGAGATACAGAGAGAGACAGACAGAGACAGAGAAGAGAGACAGACAGACAGAGGAAAAACCGAGAGAAAATTATACAAAACGAACAATCAACTTGAAGTCTGTACTTCCGTTATTGGAAACGTTAATTACAATCTAATGGTTCTTGAAACTGTCGCCGTCCAGTTAGGTGATCCATACACTGTAGCCTAAATGTGTTTTTCAGTACACGGAAGACACAATAAAGGTGATTAAAATCTGTAGCTGGGATTTTCAACATTATTATATCTGATATGATATGACCCTAAGGCGGGCGCTTTGCACCCATCTGACTTCTCATCCAAATCTGGGGATAAATAATAGATGAGATGCTCTACACAAACTGTCAATCTAAAACACTGTAACTCACGCACCTACGCACACACACAAACAAACACACACACAAACAAACATACACACACACAAGCACACACACACACATTGAGTGTGAATCTCTTTCTTAAAGTGAGTCTGAAGTAATGATCGAAGTGCCGAACCATCCCCTCGCTCCCCCTTACCCCCAAAAAACAAACAAACAAACAAACAAACAACAACAACCCAACCACCTTATAGTTGGTTGGTTGATTGGTTTATTAACGTCCACCTTATAAACTGTCTAATTCACGCTAAAAGATAAATATTTGCTTAATATATAATATATTCATACATTTTGGCATCCCTTAAAGTTGCAGTTCTTTGATTTCATGCCCATGCTTTTAATGCAATGATTTTAGCCGGTCTCACACACACACATACTCACACACACACGCACGCACGTACGTACACGCACGCACACACACACGCACCCACACCCACGCGCGCTCTCTCGCACACACAACCAGCATGATTAAATATACCATTTTAAAAGAGTGCTTCTGTTTTCGTTTGGAAGGTCACCTGGAACAAAGACAACAGCATTTGGATATTAAGAGCTACATTTCTGATTCTCTCTGGATAAGCCAATTTTCTGATAAATTTGAAATTATCATAAACTTCATCTTAAAAAATACCCAAAAAATTTTTTCAAAAGAACCCTTGATCGTTGGATGTCAAGAATTTTCTGAATTAAGAAACTCATATTAAAATCATATGCGCGCTCGCACACCTTCGCACTCTTACGCATACACAAACAGACAAACATACATGCACGCATACACACACACACGCAAACACTATTTAACTTGACACTTAAAATATGCAATACAACACTGTACAATACAATACAAAACGCACACACATACACATAGAAAACGTCAATGAACTTGAAACTTCACAATACAACACAATACAATGCAAAGCAATACAAGTAATACAATACAACACAATACAAATTACAATACAATACTGCATAATACAATACAAATTACAATACAATACAGAACAGTACATTAAACACAAAACAGCATAATACAATACAACGCACTCTCTTCCATTCCACTCCTGCAATCCACTCCACTACACTACACAACACTACATAACACAACATAACACTACACTCCTATACTACACAACATAACACAACACTACACTCCTACACTACACAACATAACACTACACTACACAATACAACATAACACTACTTTCCTACACAACACAACACTACACTTCTACACTACACAACATTACACTACACTCCTACACTATACAACATAACACAACACTACTCTACTACACAACACAACATAACACAACACTACAATCCTACACTGCACTACACAACATAACACAGCACTACACTACACTCCTAAACTACACTAAACACAACATAAAACAACACTACACTCCCACACTACATTACATAACACAACACTACACAACACAACATGACACAATACTACACTCCTACACTATACTACACTACACAACGCATCATAACACTACACCCATACACTACACAACATTACACAAACCTACACTACACTCCTACACAACACAACACTCTTACACTACACAACATAAAACAACACTCCTACACTACACAACATAACACAACACTACACTCCTACACTACACAACACCCCTACACTACAATCCTACACTACACAACACTACTCCTACACTACACAACACTCCTACACTACACAACACTACACTCCTACACTATACAACACAACACAACACTACACTCCTACACTACACAACACAACACCCCTACACTACACAACACTACACTCCTACACTACATTTTTTAAAACCTCGAAGAATACATTCATACAAGCATAGATCACAAACAAAAACTTTAAATACATGTGGAGAAATATATATAGGCGAAAACGACCTTGTTTCTGAGGACATGCTTAAAAAAGTGTTAAATGGTGATATAAATATACACAGAACGTTTCTCTACAACATTGGGCTCTTGCCATCTCAAAAACCCATATGGTTTCTTGGGTTCTTAAACAGATGAGGACACTATCCGGCGTTAACAAACGGTTCAAAAACATTCTCAAACGGTTCGTAAAAGACAGTTGACCTAGAAACAAATGCAGTTTGACCTAATTCGTCTCCTAGAGGAGACGAAACTTACATTTTCTTGCATTTTAAAATTTACCTTGAATCTAGCAAACATGCCCATGTTCCCATATTCCAAACAGTGTTCTCAGAATATATTACTGTACAGAACATGTTATACCTTGTTTCCGGGGTCATTTATAAAAGTGTATAGATAGATAGATAGATAGATAGATAGATAGATAGATAGATAGATAGATAGATAGATAGATAGATAGATAGATAGATAGATAGATAGATAGATAGATAGATAGATAGATAGATAGATAGATAGATAGATAGATAGATAGATAGATAGATAGATAGATAGATAGATAGATAGATAGATAGATAGATAGATAGATAGATAGATAGATAGATAGATAGATAGATAGATAGATAGATAGATAGATAGATAGATAGATAGATAGATAGATAGATAGATAGATAGATAGATAGATAGATAGATAGATAGATAGATAGATAGATAGATAGATAGATAGATAGATAGATAGATAGATAGATAGATAGATAGATAGATAGATAGATAGATAGATAGATAGATAGATAGATAGATAGATAGATAGATAGATAGATAGATAGATAGATAGATAGATAGATAGATAGATAGATAGATAGATAGATAGATAGATAGATAGATAGATAGATAGATAGATAGATAGATAGATAGATAGATAGACAGTGGCGTAGCTAGGGGAGCGGTCCAAATTCGAAAGTCTCCCCGGGCCCCCACTTTGATTGTCCGAATTGTTTTTTAACATTAAATATTAAATATTACGCCACCGGCACCATGTCATCTTGCTATTCACGTTGTTATATAAGTTAGTGACACTGTTCCAATTTCTTTTTATACTTATATATTTATTAAGTACATTATCCCATGTCATGATGTCGAATGTCAAAATGCAGGGACCCCCAAAGAGGTCAAGCCCCCCGGGCCCCCCAAATCGCTAGCTACGCCACTGTATAGATATAGATATGTGTGTGTGTGTGTGTGTGTGTGTGGGTGTGTGTGTGTGTAGGTGTATGTGTGGCAACCCTAACTATAACAGTCCTAGATTCGACCTTGAACACACGACCACGCGATCACAACCACAACACTAGAGAGGGCCTTTGGAGAAAAACACAGTGAAAAGGGGCCCCAAAATCAGGCATAGCCTTACAAGGGTCACGGATCCTTTTGAAAATTCACAATGAATGTTGCCCAACGGGTGAAAAATAGGTTCAATTTAAACCCCCACCCTCTTTCCCCAAAACAAAACAAAACAAAATTTAAATCAATCAAATTACTTTATTAAAAATAAAATTTGCTTTTTTAAAATTTTGATATTAATCAATAAAGTTCATTTGTTTGCGTGGCTTTTATAATATCGGCAATTATAATATTGATACGAACGCCAACAATTAAACTACAGTGTGAAAGGAGATGGATTCCAGCCATTAATAAAGGTTTTGGGCAGAACAGCTGTAATGTAAATATGAAGATTTTGTTTAGCAGCAAACCCGTAACTTTCATGGTGCCGCTCTCTTACATTACATTACATTACATTACATTACATTACATTACATGATTATTGCTTTAGGTCCAGCGGACTCTTCCGAGCCAAATCAGGACCGGACAACCCCTGATCCGATCTGCTGAAACAACCCTAGTGGGAAAACTGAAGGCTCTCCACCAACCAGTCACTTTACAATAAAGACACCCCACGCAGGGGACGCTGAGGCTATACTCTAATGTATCGACCCCCCTTTTACAAAGACAAAATAGAATACAAACATCATTATAAATTATCAACAAAACACATACATATAAAATGCCTACATTGCCAAATAATAACATCATAGAAAGCCCTAGTGACCTCCTGGCAGAAAGCGTCCAATATTCCCAAGCTGATCCAACAGACCTCACACACAAATAAGGAGTCTTGTCCCGGAAGAGTTTTCAAGAAAAAAGGTAGGTGACTGGTCTAGCGAAGAAGAAGATAGTATAGTAGATTGATAGAACAGAGCACGAATGAGAAAGAACAAATGAGAAAGACAGCGACAGTGGGAATTTAAAGTACTAAATTTTCAGAAAGTGGGGATACTATTTATACTGAAACCCCCGGCACCCCAACGGGGAGAAGCCGCTCTCTTAACGATTTTGAAAATGTGTCCGAGTTATATCGATATATCATTTTTTGGAAGGCGTTAATCTGAATGTTTTTTTAAATGGTCTTTGTCATCTTGGTGAGAGAAACAAAAAGGGAGTTAATAAAACACCCAACCATCTTTATCTTAAAAAAAAAAAAAAAAAGATGCACGAGTCTGAACGTGTTTATTTTTAAAAATAAATCCCCCCGATATGCATGATTCTTGGTCTAGTGGTAATGGTCACCATTTTCTAACTAAATACGAAGTTTCAAAGAAATCCGTCCATGGGTTTGAGAGAAAAGGGCTCAAATGTCATCTCCGGACGGACGGAAGGACGGACAAAACCAAAAAGAAGTTCACGAGCTATACGCTCGGGAACTAAACCAAAACCAAAACCAAAACTCTCGACCACGAACTAAAGACAAAAATGATGTTTTCACTGACCTTTGCATCTCGTAGACAGGCTACATTAACCCAGGAATCAGATTTTCTCGACGCCACCATCGTGCAGAACTGGACGAACATGTTATAAAATAATGGTGTTGTTGGAGCCTGCTGAATATTCAACATTTGGGGGGAAAAAAACCCATAAAAAGTGGTTTCTTTAAAGAAAACATTTTAATAAAAAATCGAGCTCATTACAGCTGAAATTTCAATATATTAATTATTAGCACCTGCGATTCGCGTAATACGCAAGCGTAGTGAACAAAAGTCGCGAGTCACTCATTGGTAAGCGAAGTTCTGTTTCTTGAATGAAACTCAGTCACTTCATTTGGAAAAGGCGAAGTACTGTTTGTTGAACGAAACTCAGAGTCACTGATTTGTAATCGAAGTCCTCCGGAACGAAACTCGGTCAGCTGATTTGTAAAAGGCAAAGTACTGTCCCTTGAACGAAATTCAGTCACTGATTTGTAATCGATGTACTCTTGAATGAACTCAGAGTCATTGATTTGTAATCAAAATATTCTGGAACAAAACTACTTTTTCTTGAACGAAACTCAGTCACTTTATACGAAAGCGAAGTACTTTTTCTTGAACGAAATTCGATTTGTAAGTCACTTGATAAAAGCGTTGTCTGTCTCTGTGGTAGGCAAGCTCTCCACAACGTGATGACATATTTTGTGTGAGAATCTTATTCAGCTTGGTCATTGGAGAAAAACTCAACAGCCCAAAACGAAACGAAACTGGGACAACGGTGATTTGACGCCAGGTATTGTCTTTATGTAGGCAAACGTTGCTGCTTGATTGAGCCTGCGCTTTGTCTGCGCAGACAACGCGTGCGTAAAACAGAGAGAGAGAGAGAGAGAGAGAGAGAGAGAGAGAGAGAGAGAGAGAGAGAGAGAGAGAGAGAGAGAGAGAGAGAGAGAGAGAGAGAGAGAGATGGAAGGGGTGATGAGAGAGAGAGAGAGAGAGGTAGAGAGAGAGTGAAGGAGAGGGAGAGAGAGAGAGAGAGAGAGAGAGAAAGAGAGAGAGAGAGAGGGAGAGAAAGAGAGAGAGAGAGAGGGAGAGAGAGAGATAGAGAGAGAGAAGGTGCCTGAAGCATGGATTCTTCGTACTTTCATGGCGTGAACGTACTGTTGTCTCGACAGAAGCGAAGGCTAGCGTGCGTGAGAGAGAATGCGCGGCTGTTGGAATTAAAAATAATTCATATTAATAATATTTTGTTAAGTTTTTTAAAGGATGCTATATATTATATACTTGCTTTTCCTCGCATCAACCACCAGGCTCAAAGCGCAGCGATCTGTAGCCAACATACACACATCTTATCATTTTGATGAAAAGAAAAATACATTAAAACAACTGAAGTGAACTGATATTATACACATTCTCACATATCCAACCAGCACACATATCGTTCACTCAAGCATGTGGTGTAAAGGCAGGAAGATCTCTATGACAAAGAAAGGGCGTGGAAGAGAGAGAGAGAGAGAGAGAGAGAGAGAGAGAGAGAGAGAGAGAGAGAGAAGGGTTAGAAGGGGGGGGGGGTGCATATGGAAAAGCGAGGAAGGTGGAGATAGATAATAGGAAAAGAAAACTGTTCTTGCATTCGCTACCAATGTGATTTGTAGATAGAATTAAATGTAGATTATAAGTGAAGATACATTTTTAAATGCTGGCGTGAGAGAGAAAAACTTTCTTCGATATAAAAAGGGGGGATTAAGATTTTAGACTAATTAGACAGTTTGATCTTCCACTCTGTTCCGTAAAAAATTAATATGCTGCATGCAGAACTAACTTTTAACATTAAATTGGAAATAATACAGAGAGAGAGAGAGAGAGAGAGAGAGAGAGGGAGAGAGAGAGAGAGAGAGAGAGAGAGAGAGAGAGAGATTGGCAAGGGTGGAAGAAGGGTTAGGGTGTGAGGTAGGGTGTATATGGGTTTGTGTGTTATGGGGAGAGGGTGAGGGACAGATGAGAATGGAGGGCCTGGCTCTGTAGCAACATGTGTTGCCCTATAGTAGTGAGTTGTAGGGTGTGTGTGTGTGTGTGTGTGTGTGTGTGTGTGTGTGTGTGTGTGTGTGTTGCGTCTTATCATTACGATGAAGAAGACGCTCGTGAAAACAATCTACCATCAGTCAGGAGTGCGAGTTCGTGCGCAAGCTCTGACGCAATTTTTGTCCTCTACATACAGTGCAGTACATGTACGCATTCACATCTTTAAATACAGCACACAAACAAAAAACAAAACAAAACAACCCCCAAAAAAAAAAAAAAAAAAACCCACAGGACTAATGAGAAATAGCAATGTAATAAATAATCCAACGCGAATGACAAATACACTTTTCTCCGGCCAAAGCTCTCACTCTGCGGACTGACTGCCGAGGGTCGTCGTCACACAGCCTAGCTGAGACTCACCAATGCTTAAAGTCGCCTCTCTGCACTTTGTAAGACTACAGTGGAGATCAGGTGCACGTAAATCTCGACCCGTCTCAGCTACGAAGTGTTTCGGGCTTTGATTGAACTCGCACACAGCGCACACATCATGCATGGTCATTGGTCATCTGCTACGTCCACTATAGCTTCTGACGACCTGCTGTAAAGTCGCGCGCGTTCAGAACTGCTTCGGCGAAAAATCGTAGTTTGACAATGGGGGAAAAAAAAAAATTATACAGCATTTGCTTCAATTACATATTGTTTTGTTGTTGCCGTTGTTGTTCTACTAAAAGAAAAATAACACGCAACCACAACCATGCTATGCTATGCTTTATGTTATAGGTAAAAAGGTAAAGGTAGTCCCATAGCCATGTGGCCGTAGGGGAGCGTGATGTTGGAGATCACACTTATCTTGGGCCAGCGTAATGAGGGTGATGCCCATCTCTCTCCCTCGCTGCTTTACCTTCCCCACCCTTAAGAGAGTCGGTACTCAGTCACAGTTGAGTCAACTGGGGGCGTTGTTATTTGTCGCTTCACGTTTTGCGGTCACCCATCCAAGTGCTAACCGCACTGGACAGTGCTTAACTTGCGACACAGTAACGAGTGCTGCTTAATTTATGTTATGCTATAGGCTATATAATTATATAATGCGATGCTATGCTATAAGTTAGGTTATGCTAAGCTTATATGCTATGTTGTGCTATATGCCATGCTATGAAGGAATGAACATTGAGGTTTAACGTCTACACCCACCATTGGCGATATGGCAGACGGGGATAACCATCCCAGGGAAAGAGGGGTAGGGACCTGAATCAACACTGAACCACCAGAGCAATCATACTGCTAAAATGGACAGTAAAAATGGCCATATTTTATATCGCCCACCACGGGATTCGAACCTGGGTCATCGGTGTGCCAGGCGAACGCTCTACCACTTGAGCTACGGCGGTGGGACTGCCATGTTATTACATGATGTATATCATGTTAGCGCAGTACTATAATTACGCTATGCTATATTCTGTGATGTATGCAATCCTATATATATAATCATGTTAACGCTATATTGTAATTACGCTACGTTATATGCTATGATATATGCAATCCTATGTCCATACTATGTGCCATGTTTTACATGTCATGCTATGCTATATGCTATGTTATGCTATATGCTATGCTATGCTTTGCGCCATGTTTTGCTGTATGCCATGTTATGCTATACTACATCCCATGCTACGCTATATGCCATGCTATGCCATGCTATGCTACAATATTATACCGTGTTGTGTTATTGTCGGCGTGCATGCTACACTTTCGTGGCGGAGTCTGCCCTCTGGTCACGCTAAGCCTATTAGTATTAAACAGGGACAGCGACGGGAAGATCGCAGGCTGTTATTATTTTGATTCACTCCCCTCATGACCATTCTCTGTAGTAATTGAAAGAACTATAATCGTACGGCCGACGCAGATTGGCTGCACAAGTCTATCAAAGAGTGTAAGTGACCATAAGACTAGTTACAGAATGCAGACTATTTCATTGTCATCATACAGTGGCGTAGCTAGGGATTTGGGGGCCCGGGGGCTTGGCCTCTTTGGGGGCTGT
Source organism: Oncomelania hupensis (assembly GCA_036898135.1). Classification (NCBI taxonomy): domain Eukaryota; kingdom Metazoa; phylum Mollusca; class Gastropoda; order Littorinimorpha; family Pomatiopsidae; genus Oncomelania; species Oncomelania hupensis. Next base: position 95,885,697 of record CM072513.1, on the reverse strand, counting down.
ACAAGTCTATTAAAGAGTGTAGGTGACCATAAGACTAGTTATAAAATGCAGACTATTTCATTGTCATCATACAGTGGCGTAGCTAGGGATTTGGGGGCTCGGGGGCTTGGCCTCTTTGGGGGCCCCTGCATTTTGACATTCGACATCATGACATGAGACAATGTACTTAATAAATACATAAATCTAAACTTTTATAACAACGTGAATAGTAATATTACATGGCGGTGGCGTACTATTTAATATTTAATGTAAAAGCAAAACATTTTCGGACACTTCTTTGTGGGCCCCCCTCAAGTGGGTGCCCGGGGGGACTTTGGAATTTGGACCCCCCCCCCTCCCTCTCCCCTAGCTACGCCACTGTCATCATAAACATTATCTATGGTTGATTTAATCGTTCTTATAATCATTCAAGAGCTGTTCACGGCGGTGGACGAAACAGGATCAAAATCAAGCCGCCCGAGGCGCCCGCTTGCAGTTATTGGGCGCACAGTCTGACGCCCAGACGACTGAGCACAGTCATGAGCGAGCAGGGATGGGGGAGGAGGGACATCGTGCGTGCTGTCACCGGCACTCGACCGTCTAGGACATGAGCATCAGGATCTTTAAAGTCTGTGCGATGGAATGCGTGCGTGCGCAGTCTAGACTTCAGTTTACACTCTCATCTTATGACGTGAAAGGAGGCGTGTGTGTGTAGTTACATTTCCCCCCCCAAGCCCATTAATGTAGGCCTATAACTCATTCCTAAAAGCCGAATCACGCGCTCTTTTATCAGCACGTCAACGAGGTTGCGTGTACGCTGTCCGCTAAATAGAGCGCGCGCGATCTATTTCACTTTCAGCACTTTTCCTCTGATATGATTGACACCAATGTGTTGTGTGAAATCTTCAAACTAATACATGTATACGCGCATAACCAATGAAATATTGCATGCGAAGGGATCACTTTGCAGCCTGTTCAGTGGCTTGAGTTAGGTCCTGTATTGGCCAGCGCCTTGAGCAGCTCTCGAGCTGGGAAAGCGCTATAAGAATGATAAACCATTCCAATAGAAAACAGCCGCAGCATTGGGTCACTCCATGCGTGCGCGCCAGTGTATTCCAAGGGAGATAAGTCACCCACTATATATAACAGAAAGCAGACGAACTTTTGAATACGTTTCGTAAATATTAGGCGCGGAGGGGTGGAGGGGGGGGGTTGAATAGCCTATAATTCTCAGTAATAAATTATCTCTTCGCGTGAATGAGATAGTTTACTTTCTCTTCGCGTGAATGAGATAGTTTACTTAGCAGATTCTGGGCCTTAAAATACCTACTTAAATCCGGCCAGGGCTTAAAATCCTCCTCGGATCCGAGGTTTTCCTCGTAAAAGTGATCTTCTTCCTCGGAAAAAAAAATTCCTCGGAAAAAATATACCCTTCTCAATAAAAATTGAGAAGTATAAGGTGCGCTTTATTCGCAAATGGTTATGATTCTCAAATGGCTCAAGTCATCAGTTAGTTATTTTGTTTGGTTTGCTAGCTACATTCTCAGTCAAAATGGCGGCGGCAACGATTGTGAACCGGGGAGATTCTTTTGATGACAGTTCCGCAAAGAATAAGTGGCGGTGGGAATGGACTGAAAAATCAGTAAAGGTTCAGTCGAGTCCAGATGGAGAAGAAAAGTTTGAGCTTGTCACGTCACCCGAGCGGGTTCCGCGACGTCAGCACATGCAACGAGTGAATAAGATAAACTCAAACAAAATAAACTAACACAAAAATGCCAGAATAACAGTCACACTCTTTTATTCAACAATTTACATACAAGAACAGGACAATGGGGAACTAACCACCCTCCACCCCTATCAAGCCCCCCCCACCCCAGTATTAACTAACAATTACCTCCCTTTGTTCAACCCAAAACAGAACTAAACATCAACAGATTTTTCACAAAATGCACAACAAAATATCAATCAGTAATCAGTTCAAAATACTATAAAATTTCAACTAAGTAATGGAGCTGTGAATCTTTAATCTTCGAACTACTGTCCAAGTTAAACTGCAGAACTGAAGCACTGTTCAAAACGTCTTTGCACCTAGCTCAGTAGGAGCTAAACAGTTATTTTCACAATATAATGGATGATTTTTATTAACTAAATGAAGTATGTTTTTATGTGTGGTGCTGTGCAAGTCTGTGTGTGCGTGAGTGTGGTGCGTGGAGTTCCTGTAATAAATGGCGACGCCCACGATACTGGGCTAAACAAGCAGTAGTGGCGGGGTTTACTTCCACGCTCCCCAACTGTAGAGGCAAGAGTTACAACACAGATGCACGTCCGCGCAAAGTGGTGATGGTGTAGTGGAACACAACTACATCGGTAAATGATAAACAGCGTAATACGGATGATACAGATGATAACAGTTGATAACAGATGATGCAGCCCAAACCTGTAAGCAAATATATAGTCTTAACAGTCTTCTTACAAAACACAAATACTACATAGCATAATACGCCGTCCACCGTCCGCCATCTTGACCTGTTTATGCATAACAACAATGATAATAATACATGATGCTATGCATACGTTTGAATAATATAATGCAACTCTTGATGCTATTAATTCATGTCTTTTCATAAGTACAGACATTTATATAAATATACATAATCATTACGACCACACTTCAATCACACAGTCCTAATTCATTCCACCTCCATCTTCACCTTCACCCTCACTCTCAACTGTTATAAATACATCACGATTATCTCCCTTCATCCACACTATCTTATCATACTATAATATAAACATGCTCTGCTCATATTAATCACTTCCTTCATCTCTCTTCAGCATAGTACAATTATCTCTTTCCCCATACATACACCCTCACCCTCTTTCTCTCTCTAACATGCATTCTTGATCGTCACCTTTGACCCACTTAACAACAACAACAGCAACGACATTTCTCATTCATATACATAATAAGAAAAGCATATGAAAATCATACAAAATCACTAAATCATTATTCCTCAAAATACATCCCTTTCCCCCTCATTCATCACCATTCATTCGCGTACGCAGTCTCGGAGCGCTTTGCCACTAAGAAACTGAATTACAGGGTTTACTCACTGTCTAGGCCTCGGCTTGTGACACACCTTTCCCAACACAGAACAACACAACACAGGTGACACAGTGGTTAGTCCTGAGAGTTAATTTCGTTTCTGGCTATTTGCTAGTTATTCTCACAACAATACCAATGACGAGGATGAGGACATCTCAATTCTTCAAAAGACCTTGAGCCTCGGTAGGTGTTCAATAGAGAACCACACAACCTTAGGAAGGAATTCTACATTTAGCTTATAAATGGCAATTACAATCCTCCTCTTTTTCAACTCTAAGCATTCTTACCCCGACGAGGGCGTAAGACCTTGGGTGGCTCGTACCAACGATTACAACACCCTTCCAACACTGACACCTAGTTCTAATATGACACACTGTCACAGAGTCACTGCCTGGTTAGAGCTGACCTCTCGCAAAAAGCACCAAAATCACTCTGCCTTACTAAATGCACCCAGGCCACAAGCAAGACAGTCGAGTTCTCGTCAGTACCCCTATTCGTTTATTCTGCATACCCCTATTACTACGGTACGCACGTGGAATCACGGCTCCTGCACTCTTTCGTACGCAATAAAGAAAACGGTCAAGCTATCTATGTACACCACGTAACAGAGAAGTGCAACTTCGCACAAAATATAGCTCTCTCTGTTACTGCTGAAACTCGTGTCGTCACAGAGCTAATAGGTCAGCATATTCCAAATAATTTATGAAAGCAGCAGATCTTCAACCAGCAAGCACAGCCGATACACTGATGAGCTGAGAACACAGTGAAAGGTGTGCGTGCAAGTCTCTCTGTTCACTACCACACCCACAAATTCACAGATGCTCACTAACACAGGCAAACATCAACACAAAATATATAAGCTCCACGCTCTCAATACTTTATATAAATAAACCACACTATGTTACAGCATCTTTCACACCAATCCTTTTTACATCAATATTTTTATACTACTATTTTACACTAATATCTCACTCCCCACTGTCCGGTCTGTATAACTATGAAACTCGCACGGCCGGCATTCTCATGTCCTGAGCCAAAATAAACACAAAAACGCATTACCTCTATAATTGTAGGAGGCGTGGGCCCACGAAGGTTAAACCGAGCTACAGAGTCGTGTAGACAGGAAGTGGACGAACAGTGATGTTGTAAACAGGTAGTTGAACGATCAGAGATGTTGTAAACAGGCGGTTGGACGAGCAGTGAAGTTGTAAACAGGCAGACAGGCTTGCCTGCCCTATCTGTCTGAGGAAGAAAACGCGTCTTGGTCAGGTCCAAGATGAACAGCCGACCGCCGCTGTTCCTCGAGTCGCCCTTTCTCCGTTGTCCGGGACAACGCCGTGTGTCCAAGCGTATGAAGCCAACACCAGCTTCCCGTAGGCAGATGTAATCTTTACAGCACATTATACATCCACTTTCAGAGAGAAAGTCCCACCGAACCTACACAACTTGATAAGTTCTCAGTGCTTTCTACCTCTTCACAACCCCGTTGGGTGCCGGGGTTTCAGTATAAATAGTATCCCCACTTTCTGGAAATTTAGTGCTTTAAATTCCCACTTTCGCTGTCTTTCTCATTTGCTCTTTCTCATTCCTGCTCTGTTCTATCAATCTGCTATACTATCTTCTTCTTCGCTAGACCGGTCATCTACCTTTTTTCTTGAAAACTCTTCCGGGGCAAGACTCCTTGTTTGTGTATGAGGTCTGTTGGATCAGCTTGGGAATATTGAACGCTTTCTGCCAGGCGGTCACTAGGGCTTCCTATGATGTTATTATTTAGCAATGTAGGCATTTTATATATATGAGTTTTGTTGATAATGTATAATGATGTTTGTATTCTATTTTGTTTTTGTAAACGGGGGTTCGATAAATTAGAGTACAGCCTCAGCGTCCGCTGCGTGGGATGTCTTTATTGTAAAGTGACTGGCTGGTGGAGAGCTTTCAGTTTCACCACTAGGGTTGTTTCAGCAGATCTTTTATGCGGATCAGGGGTTGTCCGGTTCTGATTTGGCTCGGAAGAGTCCGCTGGACCTAGAGCAATAATCATGTAATTTAATGTACCTCTTCACAATTCAAAACAATCTTTTCTTCTTTTTTTTTCTTTCTTAATCATTTTTTTCCTGGTCTGACACACTGACTCTACAAACTCAATTCTTGGTACACATAAATCAAGTGATTTCTCATTTGTCCTGACTGCCAGCTATTCTGTGGGGTGACCTCGTGGCGCAGTGGATAAGTCGCCGATTTCCGATATACCGAAGGTCGCGGGTTCAATTCCCGCAAGGGGCGAACGTATGTGACTTAGGTACGAGACTATTGAGGTCACCGAGGGTTTTCTCCGGGCACTCCGGTTTCTGGATGCAGTCAATACACAATTTCCAAAAATAAAAAAAAATTCGATTTTCTTTCCGTCTTCCAATAGCGATCTCCCCTGCCTTCGCCGCGCTTTGAACCTGATTGATTTGGGGAAAGGCGCGTACATAGCATCCTGTATTATTATTATTATTATTATTATTATTATTATTATTATTATTATTATTATTCCATTGGATCAACAATTTTAGCCCATGAAAATAATAACATAAGATATTCAAAAAATACTCACATTCTAAATATAGACATATTTGTTAAAAACCGGAAAATATTCCTTTGATCAAAGCTGTTGCTGTAAGGGCTTTACATAATGTTTGTTTATTGAAGGAAGATTCGAGATCTATTTAGTAACAGATGATTACATTTAAGGCTGTAAAATATTCTTTGACGTAAGACGTAATGCCAGTGACGAGTTTTAATTTTGATTAGTTGTTGACTGCGTCATTCTGGAACCGTCTGTTGGTTTCTATATTGTGATAGACTATATAGGTATAGCTTTCTGCTTGTCTAGAGATTAGTTAGTTAGTTATTGTTTATAGGGTCCAGCGGACTGCAAAGAGCCGAACTAGGACCACAACATGGTTAATTACATTAGAGGCACGGTGGTCAAATGGTAGTGCTTTGGCTTGCGGATCTGAAGGTCCCGGGTTCGAGCCCTGTCCGGGCCATTGTGTTGTGTCCCATGGGAAAGACACTTTACTCCCGTTTCCTACTCCTTCGGATGAGAGTATAAACCGAGGTCTAGTCTGTGTGTCGCATACATTCTATCATAACGGACTTTAAAGATCCTGACGCTCATGTCCTAGACGGCTGAGTGCCGGTAACAAGAACAAACCCAGCATGCGCTTAGTCCTTCTCCCCCATCCCTGGCTGGCAAGGATAGTGCTCAGTTGTCCGGGTGTCAGACCATGCGCCCAAAGACTGCGGGTGGGCGTCTCGGGCGGTTTGAGTTAGATCCTGTATCGGCCAGCGCCTATAGTCTGGTCAAGTACGGCGAGATAAGTGCGCTATAAAAATCCTCTATAATAAATAAATAAATAATCAGGGGTCATCCCTGATCCGTATACAAGATCTGCTGAAACAACCCTGATGGTAACACTGAAGGCACTCCACCAGTCGGTAACTTTTACATCATAGGCATCCCATGCAGGGTACGATGAGGCTGTACTCTAATTTATCGAACCCCCGTTCACAAAAAACAAAATAGAATATAAACATCATTATAAAATATTAACAAAACACATACATATAAAATACCTACATTGCTAAATACTAGTACCACAGAAAGTCCAGAAAGCGTTCAATATCCCCAAGCTGACCCAACAGACCCTATACAAAAACTAGGAGTTTTGTGAGAGTTTTCCAGAAAAAAGGTAAGTGACTGGTCTAGCGAAGAAGATTGTACATGATAGAACAGAGTAGGAACGAGAAAGAACATAAGGAGAAAGACAGCGACAGTGGGAATTTAAAGCATTAAATTTCCAGAAAGTGGGGATACTATTTATACAGAATCCCAATTCCTCCATCCTCCCCCCCCACCGGCATCTCCACGGGGGATGTTTAGATGTGTTTTTCGGAAAGAGATTTTTTAAGCAGTTGTTGATGCGTCGGCGTTTTATTTGGCTGAATAAAGTTGGAACATTTTATAACTACGACTCCTGCCTTCTTTCTGAGTGAACGGGCTGCGTGAATAACGAATTCGAGTTACAAAAGATTCAAGCATGGGGGCTGAATTCACCATTGCCGTGTAGCAGGGTGTTTTAACTCACAGCTACACGTTGCAAGTGTACATGTATGTGTATACTCTGGCATACATAAGAAATCCAACATTCACTAGCTTTTCGCCGATATTCACTGGGGCTTGCATTCATCCTAGGACGAGCGAAAATTTCCAACACTAGATACAACCCGTTTGCTTATCAGTCTGTTTGTTTATATATACAAACAGCTCTATAATATATGGAAATACTTTGAAAATAGTCGGGAATCAGAACAAGGGGAAAAGTAGGTATGTCGATCTTTCCGTCTAGTTCGCCCGTCCGTCTGTCAGTTCATCGCGCCCCATATATCAAGAACCACTTAAAACGGATGTTGACCAAACTTCATAGGAACATTACCTAGGTTAGTGGCCTGTTTCCGTGCCATTATATTTGTTTTTATTACATTGCATGGTTATTGCTTTAGGTCCAGCGGACTCTTCCGAGCCAAATCAGGACCAAACATATATTTGTTTTAGCCCAAAGGTTTTATGGTTGCTGGGGTAAAATTGTTGCGCGCGCTCTCTCTTTCTCTCCCCCTCGCTCTCTCTCTCTCTTGTTGATTTTTGGTATACAGTACTTCAAACCATGGCCAATCTTTCAGTAGCAGTCTGGTTGTCGGTCAGTCGCTCGGTCTGTCGCTCAGGATTTCACTTTTTGTTAAAAGCACATTTCCTGGCCATATGACTGGACCGAATTTGATTCGTTTTACTTTGCGGATACTTGATCTACTGCTAAGTTTATTCAATCATTCATATTCGCATTTTCTCAAAAGGTCAAGGTCGCTGTACTTCATCACTTACTAAACACGCTTTGCGCTGTTTGTGAAAATGGGCTGGACCCATTTGGGTAATTATTTAATTTTTGTGTTGTTGTTGCTCGCATATACATCAGAAAGTGGGCCGTCATTTTGTGTTTTGGTGTTGCTTGTTTAGAATAAAGCCGAATAGACTCACAACATCGTTAGGAAAATTAACTAAAGCCGATTAGACCGTGGTGAAAAAACGGAAACTCCGATGGTATGGCCACGTCACCAGATCATCAGGTCTTGCAAAGACCACCCTGCAAGGCACAGTGCAAAGGAAGAAGAAGAAGAGGGAGACGGAAAAAGAGGTGAGAGCACAACATTCGAGAATGGACTGGTTTGACACTGAGCGAAACAAAAATCATGGTTGCTGAGGACAGGGAAAGATGGGGTACGCTGGTTAAACCATCATCTGTGGTGCCCCTACGAACTCCGAGTTATAGGATAGAATTGGATAGGATAGGAGAAGACTCACAACATCGCTAAGAAAATTAACTAAAGCCGAGAAGACTCACAACATCCCTAAGAAAATTAACTAATGCCGAGTAGACTCACAACATCGTTAAGAAAATTAACTAAAGCCGAGTAGACTCACAACATCCCTAAGAAAATTAACTAATGCCGAGTAGACTCACAACATCGTTAAGAAAATTAACTAAAGCCGAGTAGACTCACAACATCCCTAAGAAAATAAACTAAAGCCGAGTAGACTCACAACATCCCTAAGAAAATAAACTAAAGCCGAGTAGACTCACAACATCCCTAAGAAAATAAACTAAAGCCGAGAAGACTCACAACATCCCTAAGAAAATAAACTAAAGCCGAGAAGACTCACAACATCCCTAAGAAAATAAACTAAAGCCGAGTAGACTCACAACATCGCCAAGCAAACTAACTCTTTTGAAAATGGCATATACATTTGAATGATTTGCCACCTAGGTTTTGTCTTTTCTGATATTTCAAATAGTGGTCCATCACTCCATGATTACCTTTTGCTTCTTTACAATAATGCCCACTCACTTCACTACCAAGAAAATTGACACTTTTGAAAATCGCTTATTTATTGGCTATGGATGTGCGAGTGATTTTAATGGACGCGCCGTCTTCTATAATGTAATGCCTATTCGTTGAAATGATTTTAATCTAAGGAATCAAGGAGACGGTGGAGGTGGAGTGGAGGGGGCAAAGGTGTGGGGATATTGGGTTAGTTTGGAGGGGGAGAAGAGGAATCAATGCAATAAAATGTGAACAAAATCTGCATTAAATAAAACATCATCATCATCATCATCATCATCATCATCATCATCATCATCATCATCATCATCATCATCATCATCATCTTCTTCTTCTTCTTCTTCTTCTTCTTCTCATCCTCATCACCCACACTCTAGATACTGACCACCTCTATCGTCATCATCCCTGTCGTCATCATCACAAACCATCACCACCACCGCAATCTTTGGCTTCGTAGGATATTACTCTGGCTTTTTAATTATTAGTAAAGTATAGCCGAGGGCACTAGAAACAAAATGTAAGTGCAATCGGATAGCCATTGTCCAAATAATTACCTCTCTCATTCCACACGGCGTCGCTGAGGCTTGCCGGTGATTACCTCTCGCAAGTCTCGGCAGCTGTTGAGCAGGTCTACCCAATAATTATCCGAAAGACGTATCGGTTAATCAGCGCCGTCTTCATACCCAAATCCGTACCAAATATATGGGAAAACAATGTTAGTACTTTGCCTAGGCTTCTAGGGTGGCTTAAGTTAGATCCTGTGTCTTCGGCCAGCGCCTTGAGCAGCTCTTGAGCTGGAAAAGCGCTATACAATACCGACAAACTAAAATAAATAAATTAAATAAAAAATTTCTGCTAGGCAGATTCCGCATGCTGGAACTTTCTGGTGTTTTTTTTTTCTTTTTTATCCTTTCCTATCCTATCCTATACCGTAAATCGAAGGTCGTAGAGGCACCACAGATGATTGTTTAGCCAGCGTACTCCATCTTTCTCTGTCCTAAGCAACCCTCGTGGTTCACTCAGTGTCAAGCCAGTCCATTCACGAATGTTATCCTCCCACCTCTTTTTCGGTTTTCATCTTTTTCTGTCTCCTTGCACCGTGCCTTGCAGGATGGTCTTTGCAAGGCCTAATGCTCTGGTGATGTGGCCATACAATCGGGTTTCCGTGTCTTCACCACTATGAGCATGTCATCGTGTTGTCCCATGGCTTGTGTGATGGTCTGTCGGATTTTGTTGTTGGTGATGCTGCTGGGTATAGGAAATGCCCAGAAGTCTTCTGTAGTACCTCATCTCTATGCTTTGTATTCTTCGCTATAGATCTGCTGTGAGGGGCCATTTTTCGCAAGCGAATAGAAAGATGGTGGTGACAAGGGAGCGCAGCAGCCTTACCTAGCTTAGAATGTAGACTGATGGTCCTGTCTTTCTAAATGGGCTTCAACATTGTCAGGGCAGCAGTTGCTTGTGCAATCCTGGAGAGGACTTCCTGTCGGGACCCATTGTCTGATACAATGGCTCCTAGATATTTGAAGCTATGCACTGTGTTGAGGGATTGGCCTTGGACTTTGATGTCCACTTTGATGCCATTGGTGTTGTTGGTCATCATTTTGGTCTTCTCTGCACTTATTTCCATTCCATAGGCTCTGGGGGTGGTGTCAAGCCTCTGTACCAGCTGTTCAAGTTCTTGTTCCCCTCCAGCCAATCCATCAATGTGATCCGCAAAATGGAGATTGCTCTACCCCATATGCTTACTGTGCCTTCGTGATCTGAAATGGAATCTGACATGATGCGCACTGGGAAGATGTTGAAGAGTGTTGGAGAGAGTAGGCATCCTTGACGTACATCTATTGTTGTTCTGAACCAGTTCTCGATAGCGATGTTGTGGAGGACTGCACTGATAGCCTTGTCATACAGGCTTTTGATGACTTCAATAATTTTAGGGTTGATGTTGTACACTCTCATGGTTGGACCACATAGCAGCATGCCCGACTCGGTCAAACGCTTTCTTGAAGTCTACAAACACATGATATAGATGTTGTTGGTGCTGTAGGTATTTCTCGCAGACTATTCTGAGGTTGAAGATTTGTTCAGTGGTACTTCGCCCTGCCCTGTATACTGCTCGTTCTTCAGCAATGATTTGTTCAGCTTGGGGTTTGAACTTGTTGAGTATTATTTTCAGGAGGACCTTGCTGAGATGGTTGATGAGGCTGATGGTGCGGTAATTTTCACATTCCTGAAGGTTACCTTTTTGGGGAAGAGTGATGACAAGCAAATGGGTCCATGGTGTAGGCCACTCCCCACTCTGCCAGATCTTGTTACAAATAATGGTGAGGGCGTCAATCATCGCTTCTCCTCCTGCTTGAAGCAATTCCGCGGGTATGTTGTCCACTCCCGCTGACTTCCCTTTCTTCAGCGATTGCACTGCTGCCCCAACTCCTTCTATGAGAATTGGGCGGATTTTTTTCTTCTTCTCTGTTCTGGGGACATGCTAGAACTGATGGGTCTCCGTTTGGTGTGTGCTTGTAAAGCTCAGAGTAGTACTCTTTTCACATATTCAAGACTTCTTGCTCTTCTGTAAGGCATATGCCAGACTTGCTTTGGATCGTGGAGACTTTGGGCTGTTTAACACTTTTCAGCCGCTTCATAGTCTGTGTGACAGACGGACTAGTTTTACCCTGCTTACTTTACTATTTAGCCTTGTTTAGTCAATGTAATCTTAGAATGTGAATGTAGTATAGAGCAGACGATGACAGTATAACGGAGGTACACACACTGCGAGCTTGACGCAAACAGTGCAGTGACGTCAGCACTGTGTGCCTTGGATCGGAAAGCTTATCCAATGGGACTCAGGCAGAGCGGTTAGAGCCGGTTCTGAATGGGTCAAAACCTAGCATAGATTGAGTCAGTTCTATGACATACGCCGAAGTCTACACAGCTAGACCGGAGCAGAGAAAAATCTCCACTCATAGACCAGGAAGCAGGACTTTGAGAATCTTAGAATTCTATCAAGTAGCCACGGGGCCTGACTTTGTCAAACAGGTAAATGAACATACTTCTGTTTCATCGTGATATATTTATATTATTGTTGAAATTATGTTTGTGGAATTTGCTATGCATAGAATTGAATTGTTCGTCCAACGTTGCGTGACCACGTGGCGAAACACGACCGGTTGCGCCGCCATGTTGTATACCTGATGGAACCACTGTTGTTTAACCTATATGTATGTTTGCAGACCAGTGGCTGTACCAGTGAATGTTTATAATATTATTAATTCTGTATGTGTATAGTTAGCCACGATTTATATTTATGTATGTATAGGAAATTAGAGTTGAGATTCCAGTGGACCACGGACGTAGCAGAATGTTCGTCGCTTATGTATAGAGATGTGGAGCTATCACTGAGGGCTACTTTGGCTTTCAGTGAGACGCTCTGCACAAACCTATTATTCAAGGTTGTGCAGAATTTCGTCTCTTGTGTTACAGACGAGCAGGCGAGATATCCCGTGCGCCCAACTCCACAGAAAAGAAGAGTTGGCTGTTGAGCCTCTACAGCACAGGACTGAGAGAGCAACCCTGGAAAACACTCTCCAAGACACCACAGCGTGTCAAGGAACCAAACTACACGACGACCCCGCGTGTACCAGAAGCTACCTCATCAAAGGGCTTCAAACCACAAGCTAAGTGCCCAGGAATCAGTGCACTTAAACTGGTAGCAAAAGGACCACAGTAGTCCACTCTTCAGAACTATAGTAAAACGGACCACAGTAGTCCAATCTACATGAACTCTAGTAGCCAGTGCCCTATGAAGACATAACAGCCTGAATCAGCGATCGAATTATTTGCAGTGACTCATGACTTTTTAAGGTAGATTAGTACATCGAAGATATTGTATAGAGTAGAAGAAATAAATGTGTGATTTTAACTGTTATCAAGTGGCTGGACTACATATGATTCATAGCCGTGTGAAAGCTAGTGTGACAGTGATCTTTTACCATTTTTCTATCTATCTCTGTATCCCATCCTTAACACAGACCGAGCTAAACAAATAAATTTATTAAAGTAATTTACCGGGTGACTAACTAGCAGTTCCCATAGAATAAAGCGTGAGGGTTACAGCATCCCATTGTGCAGAGCCCAGCAACCCATAAACCCCACGTTACAGTCTGATAGACCTTTTTGCTGTTGTTCTTGTTCAGACTGTTCTCTATTTCCTGGCATTGATCTTCTATCCAGTTTTGCTTTGCTGTTCTTTTTCTTTTTCATGTCTCTTCGTTTATCACACAGATCCAAAAGTTCAGGTGTGATCCACGGCTTCTTCTTTGGGTGGTGCTTGCAAAGGATCTTAGTGGCGTAATCTGTCACATCTGAGTTGAAGGCGATGGTCATGGTGTTCACATCTACTTCACCAGCTCCCAAAATGAGCAATGGTGCAAATTTCCCTCCAATTGTGACTTGAAATATTTTTGCCACCTCCGGATCTTGCAGTTTGTCCAGGTCGAACTTTAGTCTAGTGCACTTTGCTGTGTTTACCCTCTTCAAGTGGAGCCCGAAGAACATCATCACGAGATCGTGTTCACTTCCGATGTCTGGTTCTGGAAAAGTGCGTGTCCTGCCAATGTTGATGCTTGATCTGAAGCGTGTCTTGAACATGATATAGTCGATCTGGTTATGATGCTCCCCGCGCGCTGGGACTGTACCACGTCCATCGTCTGGATTTTTTGTGGAGACTAAGCGTGTTTGCCAGTATCAGTTTGTTGTATCTGGCAAACTCCAAGAGTCTCAGACCCCTGTCATTTGTCTCGTTATTGCAGTGGGGTCCACATGTGTCTCCCCAGTTGTGTTGTGCATCTTGGCCAACCTTGGCATTCTAGTCGCCTTGCACTATGACTATATCCTTCTTCGGCACTTGGTCAAGGACAGCCGGTAGATGTTCACAGAAATTCTCCACTTCGCTGTCGTCATAGTCTGATGTGTTGGGCATAGGCCTGGATGATGGTGATGTTGAAAGGAGGTGCTCTCTGACGGATGGTAATGAGTCTATTGGAGCCTGGGCGGCAACCCATGACAGTGACTAGAATGTCTCTGTGGACCAAGAATCCAACGCCTTGTTCGTGCCTGTCATCTCTCCCGCTGAAATAAAACTTGTGGCCTATGTCGGTCGTTGTTTCACCTAGGCCTTTCCAGCGCAGTTCGCTGATACCTAAAAATGTTCCATCGGTAGTGGTCCAGCTAGTGATTTTCCCTTCACAGTTAGGGTCCTGACATTCCAGGTTTCTATGACGATGTTGTCTCTCGTGCGGATCTTGCTAAGTTGTCACGACCGTCTTTTGTGAGAGATAGTTAGTCAGTTATTCATTGCTTACAGTGGACTGCAAAAAGCCGAATCAGAACCACAAAATCATGACCACAACTTCGCTGAAAGAGCATTCATCCCTGATCTGCCGAAACAACCCTAGCGGTAACACTGAAGGCAATCCCCAGACAGACCACAAAGACATCCCACGCAGGGTACGCTGTGCGCATGCCTTTTCGAATGTCACTGTTGATTTTTCGATAGGCATCAGCTCCCTATGAGGCGGTTTTTTAAAATTTATTTTTATCTCTCTTCGTTTGTCATACAGGTCCAAAGGTTCAGGCGTAATCCATGGTTTCTTCTTTGGGCGGGGCTTGTCAAGGATCTTAGTATCGGTATCTGTCACCACTGAGTTGAAGGTGGTGGTCATGGTGTTGACATCTACTTCATCAGGTCCAAAAATGAGCAGTGGTGCAAATTTTCCTTCAGTTGTGGCTTGGAATATTTCTGCCACCTCCGGGTCTTGCAGTTTGTCCAGGTCGAACTTCAACCCTGTGTACTTTGCTTTGTTCACTATCTATATCTATATCTATATATATCTATATCTATATATATCTATATCTATATATATGAAATGAATTACCCTGAAGTAAATGAAATCAATTAAACTGAAATAAATGACATCAATTGCTCTTGTACGGCACACTTACCATCATCAATGGCCTGAATTGCTCTTGTACGACATACTTACCATCATCAATGACATGAACTGCTCTTGTACGACACACGTACCATCATCAATGAGCTCTTCAAGGCTCAGGATCTAAGTCGTGACTCAAAACGCTCAAGACCACAGCTTGCATCCTCCAGCGGACTGTCCAACACCACAGACAACTGCGCTCCATTTCTACTCCCAATTGTTTTACTTCCCCTCGACACCCCCCCCCCCTCCCTTTCCCTCGTCCCACTCTTTGTTCTCCCTTGATTTGTGGATAAAAGATTTTCTGCTAATTATCAAACAATTGTCTCCTTTCAATAAAACAGATCAAAATCACGTTACAGGGGAAAGTCTCCAAATGGAACTGCCTGCAACACTGATTAATTATTATTTTTATATTTTCAATATGCTTTATTATCCCTTTTTATCGGGAATTTCTGGGCCACATAACATTATTTGTGTCTTTTTTAAATTTTGCTTTGGGGGCAAACCGAAGTACCCGGAGAAAGCCCCCGAGACGTTGCCCGAGTCGAAAGTAAATAATATTCGGAGAAACATAACGTCCAGATGCTGGCTCGATACCACACCTGTCTGGCGCCATTGGTTTCTGGCCTGCGGACAAGGCAAGTTAGTCCCGCCTTAGCCCACTTGGCCACAACCCTCGCTATTTATCACAGGTAACTCGCTAGTTATCACAGGTAACAGACTTTATTTCGCCGAGTGGCATTTGAACAAAAGCACCTGTGGCATACCGTGACGGCAATAAAACGTTCATTTAAAAGGTTCTCTCTCTGATTTAACATCTCTCACCATGCCCTGCACTTATCAACTCGCTCTTTCGCCCCAACTCCCCACCCTCTTTCCCTCTCTCCCCCTCCCTCTCTCTCTCTCTCTCTCTCTCTCTCTCTCTCTTCAAGATTCAGGGCAGGGCAAAGTACCACTGAGCAGAATTTCAAGCTCAGAATAATCTGTGATAAATACCTACAGCACCAACAACATCTATATCACGTGTTTGTAGACTTCAAGAAAGCATTTGACCGAGTCTGGCATGCAGCTCTGTGGGCAAACATGAGAGTGTCCAACATCAGCCCCAACATTATTACAGTCATCAAAACCTTGTATGACAAGGCTACCAGTGCAGTCCTCCACAACAGCGCCATCGGGAACTGGTTCAGAACTTTTTGTGATTAAGTACTTAAATATGTGTTTATGTTTATGCATTTGTGTTTGTGTGTATGTCTATGCATATATATGTTTGTGAAAGTCTAATAACATTTTATCAATGAAAATACTTTAAATAAATGATCTGATCTGATCTCTCTCTCTCTCACACACACATACACACACACACACACACACATACGTTCAAAACTATAATAGTGGGTTTATGTTCAAAACAAGGCAAACTGGGTTCCATCCTTTCCCTTCATTACAGACCATTCCTATTCACTCAACGGATACAATAGCCTCTTGTAAGGTTATCTGTCACAACCGTTTTCATTTTTGACAAAAACAAAAGGAGAAATTGCGCTATGAAATAGTGGGTTCATTTGATACTAGTGGGTTTTTACACATGCATATTGGACATCTGGGTTTCTGTGGAAAAACTGGGTTTATCACACACACGGACACAACCAAAACGTATAAATGGCCAAGGTTGCATTTGCAAGATTTTCAGTACGTGAGTGCAGTACACTGACACTTTTAGTTTAATTCAACTAATAAAACAACTTTTACTATTGCTCAGAATTTCCTCTGATTTTGTTTTTATAATTTCAATTACAATATTTTCAGTTGATATATAGGCTACTGTACAGAATTAGAGCTGTTATTGAAGGATAGACTTTTGCCATTTACTTTAAGAACTGGGCGGTAGCTCAGTGGTTAAAGCATTGAACTGAGAACCGAAAGGTCTGAGGTTGTTACAGTGTACCTCTGGATAGGTCAGTGCATGACCCTCTTTTTCTCCCCATAGCCCAAAAAATAAATTATTAGCTGGTGTCAGTAAAAATCGAAAAGAAAAATTCGGCATTAAGCAAACATTTTTGTCATATTTACTTTGCTTACATTTACTTTGTATTGTATGGTTTTAAAGTTTTTTTTTAATTTGAATCCAGACTGGAAGATCTGCAAAAAAAAGATATCTTGTCGTTCTCAAATGTTAACTGTGGATAATTTTTTCATGTTCAATTTATTACTTTACTTCCAGATTTAAATCAAATCATTGAAGAAAAGGCAAGAAGGAGAAAGAAGAAAAAGTATGAGGAGTATGAAAAAGAATTAATAGAAAGAATGAGGAGAAGCGTGGAGAAAAAGCATAAAATCTCCAGAGGAAAAGAAAGAATGAGAAGGGTGGAAAAGTATACAAATCTTCATTGGAAAAGAAGAGGAATGGAAAAATAAAAAAGCAGAGAATTGGTAATGTAAAACAAACATATGAACAACATAACACAGACATAATTTGTTAACATTTTTATTTTGAAAGTGTCTAGTAGAGCATAATTTGTATATATTATTATTACTTTTTTATCAACTTCATATAGTTAAGTTTTACATAAATTGTTTATGGTTTCCCGTTACGTTAATATATTCTGAATAAGGATCAATTGAGTGCAACCACTTATAATTCGTTTTTTTTTCCAGCACCTCAAAGGTATAATAAAACCATGTGAAGAGCAGAATATTATTATATAGTCATTAGTCTTGACATTGCTTTTTGATGAACAAGAACCCCGAGAATAACATATGTATTAACTTGGCAAAGAAATATAATTTGGTACTTTGCCTGATTAATCCACGCTTTCTCTTAAGTTTAAGACAGAAATCTACTACATAACAAAACGGGCCTAAAAACTAGTCTACACAATACAGAGCAGTAAATTTCCATTACTTAATGACAAGTAGCACCTCAAAAAGCTTTGAACATGATGAACACCATCAATCACTGGAAAGGCAAGTCCATATGACTCACATGCTCCTTATGGAACTCCCAATAAATAACACAAAAATGAGATGCCAGAAAAAAAAGTTAAATGATTGAAACGGTGGGTTTAAAATGCAAAGTAATACAAGCTTGATATTTCGATGCTCTTGACCTTGACCTCCAGCTATAAATGCACTCATGTACGATAAAATAAACTACAGCAAAAGATTTTATTATTTTGGACATCTCCAATGACCTTCACCTTGGAGCAAGGTTGACAAAATATGCATGTGCGTCTCATTGATACCTATCATGCATCAAACAAGCTGAAGTTTAGTTAATATTAATAACTTAGGATTAACAAGAAATTTTGTGGAAAATTGACATAGCTTGACTAACATTTGTTGAACCTGTGACCTTGACCTTGAAGTGTAGTCATTCAATCACTGATAATTTTCGAGGTCTCGTGTAATTAGCCACTTTAAAGTTTTGCACAGATGGAAGGCAGACAGACAGACAACATTAACTGAAGGTCCCGGGTTCAAGCCCTGGCCGGGCCATTGTGTTGTGTCCCTGGAAAGACACTTTACTCCTGTTTTCCTTCTCCTTCGGATGAGAGTATAAACCGAGGTCTAGTCTGTGTCGCATGCATTCCATCATAACGGACTTTAAAGATCCTGACGCTCATGTCCTAGACGGGTGAGTGCCGTAACAAGAAACACACCCAGCATGCACTTGGTCCTTCTCCTCCATCCCTGGCTGCCCAGGATTGTGCTCAGTTGTCCGGGCGTCAGACCATGCGCCCAAAGGCTGCGGGTGGCGTCTCGGGCGGTTTGAGTTAGATCCTGTATCGGCCAGCGCCTTGATCCTTAGGCTAAGGCGCCTTACAAATGACGAACATTATTATTATTATTTAAACATGCAATTTTTTACTATTTAGGACTCATCTTGAATAGATTTGCAAACAAATTTGAATATATATTCTATATCTAAACGATTCATGGCACTTGGTTCACACCCTGGAGAACGGGGTAGCACTGATGGCAGCAACAAAGCTGATGGGGATGTTGTATGCATTTCGGTCTGCTGGCTTTGACGCCTTTTTCTAGCTTGTTTCTTGACTGAACCTTCCGATGAATTAGAGTCTTTAGAATCCTCATGCTGCTCTTCAGCCCTCCTGCGAACAAGTAGCAGCATCAGAACACAGGGTTTAAACAACAGAACAAATTCAGCGGCATAAGAACATTTTCAAACCAAGGATGAGGATGGTCAAAGGGTGGGGTGGTGGGCCTGGGGTGGAGAAGGGAATGGAAGTTGAAAAGAGTAGAGGCTTGAACTGGCTCAACTACAAAAAGGGATTGACTGACAATACTGTCTACTGATTCATCAATGAAATATTATATTCGGGACTTTAATTTTCTTGTACATGAATGTACTACTCACCCTCTTTAAAGTGTAAAAGAAACAAGCAAAACACATTTAAAGTTTAGGGGGTAGAGGTTGGGGAAAAAAGGGCACAAAAGCCCGGAGGAAGTGGGACAGCATTTTTTCCCACTAACCACTTCGACACACTAGCTACTAGCAACCAAGTTATAAAATAGTTATAGAAACTCTTATGCTTACTAGCTACTCAGTAAATAATAATAAATAATAATACAGGATGCTATGTACGCGCCTTTCCCCAAGGCTCAAAGCGCGGCGATCTATACCAACATACACGCTCACCTGTCTCATTTACCCTCTCACACACCAAATACACATACATCACTCAAACAGGTGGTGTAAAGGCAGGGAAATCGCTATTAGAAGACGGAAGAAAATCGAACTTTTTATTTTTGAAATTTTTATATTGACTGCATCCTGTACCATTATTGAAGGGATGGAGGAAACCGGAGTGCCCGGAGAAAATCCTCGGTGACCTCAATAGTCTCGTACCTAAGTCACATACGTTCGCCCCTTGCGGGAATCGAACCCGCGACCTTCGGCATAGGAAACCGGCGACTTATCAACTGCGCCACGAGGCCACCCCATGAAAGCACAAGTACAAAGGTTCCTCAACATGCCTGCTTTTTAAAATCCAAAGCATACCTACACAACCTGAAAAGCCCAGAGCGAATTGTGTACATTATAATAATGTAATCTGCATTTCATGTGCCCCATTAACAACTGTAAAATTGAGCTAAAACTTTGATCTTATTCAACAAGGATGTCTAGCTCTGCCATGTACACTAATGTTCCCCCCCCCCATTCTCCTCCCTCATCCAAGCTCTCCTCACCTCCCCCTTTGCAATGTAGAAACAATATACCACCAAACACCTTGTGTTAGCAGGTCACAGTTTGATCTGAGGCGTGGAGCTGCCAGTTGTTAACTGCTTTGCTGTGGCACCGATTTTATACAGCAATCAATGAGTGTTTTTTTTCAAAGCGAACAACAATATTATAAAATTCAATAAGTACTGACACACACCAGCTGTCACCTGATGAGTACAATGAAGGCGATGAAGATGTTGATGGTGATGGAGTGGGACGTCTTCCTTCCAAACGCCTCCTGGGTCGTCGTCGGACTACAGCGACTTCTCCGCAACCGGATAAACTCGAGGCATAACAGGATGTTCTGGGAAAAAAAGGAATAACAGAATTTATTAAAATAATTATGCTTACTCAGAATTACAGCTAACAATTTGGGAAATGGAGTAGATGCAGATCTGAAAATGGTGCTCTAGCTATTAATGTGGACCCCACTGCAACAACGAGACAAATGACAGGGGTCTGAGACTGTTGGAGTTTGCCAGATACAACAATTTGATACTGGCAAACACGCTTGGTCTCCACAAAAAATCCAAATGTTAAGCAGTTTAATGCATCAATCAGTTTTCACATATTCTATTTCCCCTTCATCCAAGGAAAACAGACAGGTGAACCATAAACCAAAAGCTATAACTTATGTAGGTAACGGCAGCCAGAATTTTGTATTTTACTGTTTGTTGCAACATGTGGTTTTTTTAAATTACATCAGAACACAAGGAAAATACAGAAAAATAAAAGTTGCAGTATAATAAATGGTACACGTTAAAAGCTTATTGTTTTTTATTCTGATAACATTGCATTTTGCCTACTAAAATTGTTATTCTGCAAAAATATTTTTAAACATTTATTTAATCAATCTACATATGAATAAAATAACACATCAATACCTCCCTTATTTACTTCTTGTACTATCTTCACTGACCGTCTTTTTTGTAAATGAGAAAAAATGCAAGTTTTGAAAACCCCAGTGTGAACAAAGGAGACATACATTTCTCATGGTAACTGTTTCAATGTTCAAGAGACTTCACAAGACTCTTCATTAATATCAGATACAAGGACGCTTAAAATGCAGCAAATTTATTTTTGTGTTCTTCAAAAAGTAACAAACAAAAATGCAGACCCTGTGTTGACAATCGACCACAACATCCACACGAAAATTGATATGATTTTAAAAGTACAAAAGCACACCGAAAAAGCTTGAAATTTTAACAAGGGAACATTTTAAAGCCACATCCTAGAAGCACAAAATATAGATTAAAGAACAATTTACAGAGACAGAAGGACAAAACACAACTGAATAAAACGAAAAAACACGTACCTCCATCTTGCCAGCCGGCTCGTAGCGTGTGGCGTTCCGAGTTACTTCCCCTGACAGTGCGTGTATTCGACTGGTTGACCAGCGGGAACACACATCGCGGCATGTTAACTGGCTCAAACTCAAAGTTGACTCAACCGCAATTGTGGGTTTCACCGCTCAGACTTTGCGTATACACTTTTTTTGTTATTCCTATTGCAAAGCCGGTTTTAAAAAAACTGAGTTTCAGATTTTGGAACCCAGTATTTTTTAAACCCAGTTGCACGTAAGTGTAACCTATGCATAAACCCACTGTTATGGTTAGGTACGTACACACACACACACACACACCACACCACATTACAACTTGCATGCACCCACCCACACACATGTCCACGTATAGCCACACACATGTTTGATGCATACATACATCTAAATACACATACTCGACACGGACGATTAAAGATGTACATTAAAACAGTTAGGCTCTGTAAGACAGCATTAAATAAAATAACAAATTAGGTTTATAAAAAGAAAATATTTATAATGTCCAACGTCTTTTGCATATTAAGAATTTAAATTCAGTTTTATTATGGCAGTTCGATAACCATACCTAAACATGTGAAATATACGAATAGTTACCTTCTCGTTTTGCAGGTAGCTGCTCCCACCCGCCCAAACGACGTATCGCAGTCATATACCTAATGAACATAATATTAATATTAATCATACGGATTGTAGGTAACTTGAAAAAGTTCACGCTGAGGTGAGAATAGAACGGCCCCACAGGAATTAGCGCATCTTCTGTGCATTAGAAACGTAGACCATGATTTTTGTTTTTAAAAAAATTGTACACGTGATATTGCGTTTATGATCATGATGGTAGAGGTTGGTGATGAGGGGATTCAGGATGAATGAATGAACATTGAGGTTTAACATCTACACCCACCATTGGCGATATGGCAGACGGGGATAACCATCCCAGGGAAATTGGGGTACGGACCTGAATCAACACTGAACCACCAAAGCAATCATACTGCTAAAATGGACAGTGAAAATGGCCACAATTTATATCGCCCACCACGGGATTCGAACCTGGGTCATCGGTGTGCCAGGTGAACGCTCTACCAATTGAGCTACGGCGGTAGGATAGGATAGGATATGATAGGATATTGCGTTTCTGATCATGGTGGTAGAGGTTGGTGATGAGGGGATTCAGGATAGTGAATGTCGAGGTATTTTATCAACGAGTGAAAGATCGAATAAATTTACATTGTATGATATGGTATTGCATTGTATTGTATTGTATTGTATTGTTTGGATTTCATTCGTCACCTACGCGGGCAAACTTCGAGCTGCCTCTTCAACGACACTGCGGAAGCTGCAACAGC
>CM072513.1:95840246-95857746 GCA_036898135.1 Oncomelania hupensis | reverse complement strand
GGACTTAACCCTGTGATGCACGTGATGCGATTAGTTGTCGCCCTTCTCGTGTTCTAAAGGCTTATACTTTCCGTATGAGAACAGCACAGCAACGTGAACACAGCCACACAGAAGGGATGGGGAGGGGAGGTAGGAGGATGTTGAGAGATGCGGAGGGAAATAAGGGGTGGGAAGGAGGCAAGGAATCCTATCCTATCCTATCCCATAACTCGGAGGTCGTAGGGGCACCACAGATGATCGTTTAACCAGCGTACTAAATCTTTCCCTGTCCTCAACAACCCTGATTGTTTCGCTCAGTGTCAAACCAGTCTATTCTCGAATGTTGTCCTCCCACCTCTTTTTCGGTCTCCCTCTTCTTCTACCTCCTTGCACTGTGCCTTGCAGGATGGTCTTTGCAAGACCTGATGATCTGGTGACGTGGCTATACCATCGGAGTTTACGTTTTTTTACCATTGTGAGCAGGTCATCGTGTTGTCCCATGGCTTGTGTGATGGTCTGTCGGACTTCGTCGTTGGTGATGTACTTGGTATAGGAAATGCCCAGAAGTCTTCTGTAGCACCTCATCTCCATGCTTCGTATTCTTCGTTGGAGATCTGCTGTGAGGGTCCATGTTTTGCAAGCATATAGGAAGATGGAGATGACAAGGGAGCGCAGCAGCCTTACCTTGGAATGTAGACTGATGGTCCTGTTTTTCCAAATTGGCCAGGGCAGCAGTTGTCCTCGCCAGGGCAGCAGTTGTTTGTGCGATCCTGGAGAGGACTTCCTGTCGGGACCCATTGTCTGATACAATGGCTCCTAAATATTTGAAGCTATGCACTGTGTTTAGGGATTGGCCTTGGACTTTGATGTCCGTGTTGATGCCATTGGTGTTGTTGGTCATCATTTTGGTCTTCTCTGCACCTATTTCCATTCCATAGTCTTTGGAGGTGGTGTCAAGCCTCTGTACCAGCTGTTCAAGTTCTTGTTCCTATCCAGCCAATCCATCAATGTCATCGGCAAAACAGAGGTTGGAGATTGCTCTTCCCCCTATGATGACTGTGCCTTCGTGGTCTGCAAGGGCATCTGCCATGATGCGCTCTAGGAAGATGTTGAAGAGTGTTGGAGAGAGTAGGCATCCCTGACGCACACCGATTTTTGTTCTGAACTAGTTTCCGATGGCGCTGTTGTGGAGGACTGCACTGGTAGTTTATTATCACTTTTCTATCGGGAAACTCTGGGCCGCCTCCCCTGGGGAAGGCGTAGTCGCAGCCTGTGGCGCGCCCAAACCCAACCTACCTAACATTATTTTGTGATTTTTGAAATTTTGCTGGTGAAGCAAACCAGAGTACCCGGAGAAAACCCTTGAGACGTTGCCCGAGTCGAAAGTAAATAATATTCGGAGAAACATAACGCCCAGATGCTGGATCGAACCCACACCTGTCAGGCGCCATTGGTTTCTGGCTTGTGGATAAGGCACGTTAGTCCCACTTGGCCACAACGCTCGCTAACATTATGACGGCCTACAAGCACCACAACCTGATAATTACAAATATCAACGACATATTTGTTGATGGAAACTTAGCAGGATCCGCACCAGAAATAACATCGTCATAGGAACCTGGAATGTCAGGATCC
This sequence comes from Oncomelania hupensis, assembly GCA_036898135.1. NCBI lineage: Eukaryota > Metazoa > Mollusca > Gastropoda > Littorinimorpha > Pomatiopsidae > Oncomelania > Oncomelania hupensis. The sequence continues at coordinate 95,856,132 of CM072513.1, read as the reverse complement.
TAAATGCGGAGGGAAAATTAGAAGAACTGGCCCACGAGATGGACCACTATCGATTAAACGTTTTAGGGACCAGCGAACTGTGCTGGAAAGGCATAGGTGGAACAAAGACCGACAAAGGCCACACGCTTTATTTTAGCGGTAGAGATGACAGACACGAACACGGCGTTGGATTCTTGGTCCACAAAAACATTCTAGCCACTGTCATGGGTTGCCGCCCAGTCTCCAGTAGATTCTTCACCATCCGTCTAAGAGCAGCCCCTTTCAACATCACCATCATCCAGGCCTATGCACCAACATCAGACTATGACGACAGCGAAGTGGAGGATTTCTATGAACACCTACAGGCTGTCCTTGACCAAGTGCCGAAGAAGGACATAGTCATAGTGGAAACAGACTGGAATGCCAAGGTTGGCCAAAATGTGCACCACAACTGGGGAGACACATGTGGACTCCACTGCATCAACGAGACAAATGACAGGGGTTTGAGACTCTTGGAGTTTGCCAGATACAACAATCTGATACTGGCAAACATGCTTGGTCTCCACAAAAAATCCAGACGATGGGCCTTTCCTATACCCAGCACATCACCAACGACGAAGTCCGACAGATCATCACACAAGCCATTGGACAACACGATGACCTGCTCACAGTGGTGAAAAAACGGAAACTCCGATGGTATGGCCACGTCACCAGATCATCAGGTCTTGCAAGGCACAGTGCAAGGAGGTAGAAGAAGAGGGAGACCGAAAAAGAGGTGGGATGACAACATTCGAGAATGGACTGATTTGACACTGAGTGAAACAATCAGGGTTGCTGAGGGAAAGATGGAGTACGCTGGTTAAACGGTCATCTGTGGTGCCCCTACGAACTTCGAGTTACGGGATAGGATAGGATAGGATAGGATAATACGTAAAAATTGGAATTATCAAGTGAAAATTACATTTTTCGGTTTTGGCCCATTTTCAGACGGATTGCTAGAGCCAAAACTGAAAATTATACACGATCACGCAAAGATATTTGTAATTTTTCAATGATAATTGTAATTTTCCTATGATATTTGTAATTATCTCATTATATTTGTAATTATCAGGTTTTGGCGCTAGGAAGCCGTGGCAAATACTGATTATTATTAATTAACGCTTTGGATTACCAGTATATCTGTAAATTACACAGAACACGTGTTAATTTAAATTTTCTCGTAATAATGATAACTCGGTTTTGACGCTAGTAGGCCGTCATAGGAGAAGATAAATGATATCTGGAAAAGAGTGATGACATGCTTGAAGGGAAAACAAAATGGTGACATTGCAAATGTATCGTCTGCTGCTGTATCAAATAGTGTTTGTCACGATAATGATTACGCGGGCGTACCTGATGTTTGATTTGTTGTGGATGAAAAAATACAATTCGGATGTAACAAGACGATAATGAAGAATAGTTCGGCAAAGTGCTAGAACATTCAGATTACCTTTTCAAGTAAATTGTGGTGTTGGATTTCTTGATTATGAGGGTGGGTAAAGTGTAATCTTTATAGGTCTTAGTTCGGCGACTTCTGTTCATTCTTTTGGTGGATATCAACATGATATTAATGAATGTGCCTGCATTATTTTACTTATTGTTTCATGATATATTATCATTTGAGTCTGTGGCAGGAATCAAATGTGCTTTTTTTGTGCCTAAATAGTATAAGTCTCGCTGATATCTAATTTTTAATTACCTATACTATCCTATCCTATTCCGTAATTCTAAAGGGACACCACAAAGATCGTTTAACCAGCATACTCCATCTTTCTCTGTCCTCGGCAGTCCTCATGGCATCACTCACTGTCAAGCCAGTCCATTATCGAACGTAGTCTTCCCATCTTTTTCTATCTCCCTCTTCTTCTGCCTCCTTGCACTGTGCCTTGTAAAATGGTCCTTGCAAAACCTGATGCACTAGTGACGTGACCATACCATCTGAGTTTCCGTTTCTTCACCACTGTGAGCAAGTCATCGAGTTATCCAATAGCTTGTGTGATGGTCTGTCGGACTTCGTTGTTGGTGATGTGCTGGGAATAGGAAATGTCCAGAAGTCTTCTGCATCACCTCATCTGCATGCTTTGTATTCTTCGTTGTAGGTCTGCTGTGACGGTCCGTGTTTCGCAAGCGTATAGGAAGATGGAGACGACAAGGAATCTTTTTAATGCTAAACTACACTTGTATGCTTTTATGTGTATAAATTCTTAAATAATAGTCTTATATACCCTTTTTATGATTATAGTTAACTTTTGCTTATTATGTGAGATATTGTTTTACTCCCATTGTGATAAAAAAGTATAATGCATGCCTATAGATAAGTGTATGTGATGTTTCTTTTTTGCCTGTTGTTTGCATGTCGTCTTTAATGTCGCATATTACATGAATGTTTTTATCGTATTTATAATTGTGATGAGTGAAAGATTTTCTTGACGACATTGTAATTTCCATTCTTTGGATTATTAAAGATTATGACTTATGACTTATGAATCCCAGCAACCTGAGTGTAGATTGATGGTCCTGTCCTTCCAAATAGGCTTCAACTGTCAGGGCAGCAAATGATTGTGCTATCCTGGAGAAGACCTCCTGTCGGGACCCATTGTCTAATACAATTGCTCCCAAATATTTGAAACTGTGCACCGTGTTGAGTGATTGGCCTTGGACTTTGATGTCCGTGTTGATGTCATTGGTGTTGTTAGTCATCATTTTGGTCTTCTCTGCACGTATTTCCATTTCCAAGGCTTTGGAGGTGGTGTCAAGACTCTGTACCAGCTGTTTACGTTTTTGTTCTTCTCCAGCCACAATGTCATCCGCAACACGGAGGTTAGAGATTGCTCTAACCCTTATGCTGACTGTATCTTCATGATCTGCAAGAATATCTGACATGACACGTTCCAGAAAGATGTTGAAGAGTGTTGGAGAGAGTAGGACTCCTGGACGCACTGTGATTGTTGTTCTGAACCTGTTCCAGATGTCGCTGTTGTGGAGGACTCCACTGGTAGCCTTGTCATTAGGCTTTTGATGACTTCAATTGTTGGGCCTGACGTTGTACGTTTTCATGGTTGCCTCCAGAGCTACATGCCAGACTCGGTCAAATGCTTTCTTGAAGTCTACAAACACATGATATAGATGTTGTTGGTGCTGTAGGTTTTTCTCGCAGATTATTCTGAGCTTGAAAAACTGATCAATGGTACTTCAATGGCCCTGAATCCTGCTTGCTCTTCAGCTATGAATTGTTCAGCTTCGGGTTTCAAAATGATGAGTATTATTTTCATGAGGACTATACTGGGATTGCTGATGAGGCTGATGATGCTGTATTTTGAAACAACTGAAGGTTACCCTTTTTGGAAAGAGTGAGGGCAAGCGACTGGGTTTATAGTGTAGGACATTCCTTACTCTGCCAGATCTTGTTACGGATAATGGCGAGGGAGTCAATTATCGTTTCTCCTCCTGCCTGAAGCAGTTCTGCGGGTATATTATCCACTCCAGCTGACGTCTCATTCTTCAGCAATTGCACTGCTGCCTCAACTTCTTTTATGAGAATTGGTAGGATTTCCTCTTCTTCTCAGTTCTGGATACACGCAAGAACTGGTGGGTCTCAGGTTTGAAATGTTTCAAGTGAAAAATACCTGACGTAGTTTGGTAGGAAGGGTGTGTGTGTGTGTGTGTGGGTGTGTGTGTGTGTGTGTGTGTGTGTGTGTGTGTGTGTGTGTGTGTGTGTGTGCGTTTGTGTTGACTCCGTTAGGCTGCCAATCGTATGGTTACACACTCACGTTATACTGCCTCGCTCTTTATGCTGCCGACCGCATAATGCACAATTGCGATTTTTGAACTCCCTAACCTCTAAAATATGCATAAATTATAATCCGAGCTGTGATTGGTTTAGGCAGCACAACGCGGGAAATTCATTGATGGTCACACACGACCCATAACACACGTGTGTGTATCACGGCAGCATTTGTGCTGTAAAAAGTAGACGTGAAATCACACACTAAGGAGAGAGAGGGAACTAGTTTTTGAAAACAAGTGTGCACAAGTCGCCATCTTGAATTGGAAAGAGCCACTGGTAAGTTGCTGTGCTTTAGTTGATTTTTCGTTTGTTAATTATTTACTTTGAGTGCTTATGTATTTGTGCCATTATTATGAGAAAACCATGGATGCTGTCTGTGAAAATTCAACATTTTTTCTTCCCTTTTTCTGTGGAGAGTCCATTGAAGCTAGATCTAGTGCCACTTCCATGGCATGCTGTGTCTCCATCCCTCTTCTACTGACAGCACTGTTCTAATTCTACTTTGTTTCCTTACATTGTTGATTCAGAATCAAGTGGGTTAATTCAAATTAATTATCAGTTCTGATGTTTGTTTTTTCTTTACATGAATGTCGGAAGGAAAAGTATTTATTCAGCATTCCAATACTAAAAAAGGAAGTTTTTGATTCTAACAGACTTTGAAAGTTTGTTACTAACTGGACTAATCTAGCTATTTCACTTAAGAATGCACCAAGCATAAATAACTTTAAACACCTGTTAGATATACTTCCACAGTTTAAAAATATATTTTATTGCTATGAGTATGATAATGAAATGTGTAGGAAAATCACATGCTCATTTTGCTCCTATACGACTACTAGTACTAGTACTAGTAGTAGTAGTACTACTACTACTTCAAACTAGTATTTTCTTTTCCTTTTAAATTCACCTCTTTTAATTTAATTCTTTTTCTTGATCTTGCTTTTTTACATGTACACTTTCAAGTTTGCATGGTTGCTGTACATAATTATCTACCAGTGACAGTGTAAGCAACAAGTAATGATTAATGAAGTATGATGGGCACCAACAGAAACTTGAGAAAGAAGACAAATTAAAATTATTTATCAAATACTACAGTATAGTATAGTGAGGCCTATAATTAGGACTTCTGTGACTGCACACTAGCTGGTCCTACTGTGTTAGCACATGGACCCTCACAGACACATTTTGACCTGGCTGTTGTAAGCATAAGCACTCGACCGTGAGCACAAATTCTACGAATGTATTTGTTTGATGGATTTTTAATTATTTGTTTTTGGAGCCTTGTTTAAGTTGTTAAAAGCATTTTAATCATGATCATTGATTCTTGTTGAAATCATGTAATTTGAATGAACATAATTAGATGAACACAGAAACATGTATTGAATAATGGTGTATTGAGTGCATACACAATTAGGGCATAATGGTTAGTTGAGTAAAATTGACACAATGTTTTAATTTGTTTTCTTTTGTATTATTTAAGCAATTTGAATTGTGCTTCACCAGGACATGAAAATGAGAGTTGAACTTTACACATTTGGACTAATAAAATAAAATAATGTATCTTTGCCATGCGCCTGGTGTACAAATTGAATTCTTAAAATTATTTGTTTTGATATCAATTGCAGACGCAGCAGAGTACCCAAACACTGCCAATGGCTTCTTGGCATGGAAGGCCTCAGAAGGCATCGGAATTTGTAAGACCCCAGACTGCTGCAGAATATTTCCGGTTGTTAAAGGAAATGTGAGTTTATGTTTTAGTTTCCTTAAATTTCTTCATCATTATTTTCCTCATTTTTATTTTGTCACAATGAAGAGAGCAGCACAAATTCGTTCTTTTGAACACATGTATTGTTGATTCGGGAAATGACTTGGCCACGTTAATTTTTGTAAATACAACTATACTTTGGTAAGATTTTTTTTTTTCAACTGGAAAACCCCATACAGAGTACTGTTTGACCTTTACAACCATACAACAAATGGAGACCCATCAGTTCTAGCATGTCCCGAGAACAGATAAGAAGAAGAAATCCTCCCAATTCTCCGGGAAGAAGTTGAGGCAGCAGTGCAATCGCTGAAGAAATGGAAGTCAGCGGGTGTGGACAACATACCGGAGGAACTGCTACAAGCAGGAGGAGAAGTGATGATTGATGCCCTCACCATTATCTGTAACAAGATCTGGCAGAGTGGGGAGTGGCCAATACCATGGACCCAGTCACTTGTCATCACTCTTCCCAAAAAAGGTAACCTTCAGGAGTGTGAAAATTACCGCACCATCAGCCTCATCAGCCATCCCAGCAAGGTCCTCCTGAAAATAATACTCAACAGGTTGAAACCACAAGCTGAACAAATCATAGCTGAAGAACAAGCAGGATTCAGGTCAGGGCGAAGTACCACTGAACAGATTTTCAACCTCAGAATAATCTGTGAGAAATACCTACAGCACCAACAACATCTATATCATGTGTTCATAGACTTCAAGAAGGCGTTTGACCGAGTCTGGCATGCAGCTCTATGGGCAACAATGAAAGTGTACAACATCAGCCCTAAAATTATTGAAGTCATCAAAAGCCTGTATGACAAGGCTACCAGTGCAGTCCTCCACAACAGCGCCATCGGGAACTGGTTCAGAACAACAATCGGTGTGCGTCAATGATGCCTACTCTTTCCAAAACTCTTCAACATCTTCCTCGAGCGCATCATGTCAGATGCTCTTGCAGATCATGAAGGCGCAGTCAGCATAGGGGGTAGAGCAATCTCCAATCTTCGTTTTGCGGATGACATTGATAGATTGCCTGGAGAGGAACAAGAACTTGAACAGCTGGTACAGAGGCTTGACACCACCTCCAGAGCTTATGGAATGGAAATAACTGCAGAGAAGACCAAAATGATGACCAACAACACCAATGGCATCAACACGGACATCAAAGTCCAAGGCCAATCCCTCAACACAGTGCATAGCTTCAAATATTTAGAGCGGCGATACACGGTAAGACTAGATCTTGTGATACCCGCATATGACTACGGAAATTCCCGGATCGGTAGGAATTGTCGTCAAGTCTTATCGATAGAGCATGTTCTACGGCGCGATACGACAGTGGAGGTCAGACAGCCAATCAAAACAGCTATTTGATTGAACTCCGAGGTAAAGGTCACTGAAAAACCGAGACCTACAAACTGAAAAATGGCAGACCTGTCGAAGCACCAAACAGGAATTTTGATTGAGTTGTACCATGAACATAACTGCTTTTGGGACACATCATTGCAGTTCTACAAAGACCAAGGGACCAGAAACCGCGCACTTTCATCAATACAGGCGCGGTTTCATGAAGCCTGCAATATTTTGCTGGATCGTACGTACAGCCGACAGTGTGATTTTTGTTGTCGTGTGACTCATGTCAATGAACGATATGAAAATAAAGAATAATATATTTGTGCAATGCATATTAATATTACTTTAAAAAAAATGTAATGACGTTTTGAAAAACAAGCGTCATCAATTTATCACCCGCTAACAACAATTGCTTTTGCAACTATTGAGATCTAGTTAGCCTTGGCCTTTACCGACAGGCTTATGACTCATACATACCGTGTATCAGCAAAGACATCAGATCTGCAGCGGCATACGCGGGTATCATAAGATCTAGTCTTACCGTGTATCGCTAGCTTTGATATACCCAACACATCACCAACGACGAAGTCCGACAGACCATCACACAAGCAATTGAATTGGACAACACGATGACCTGCTCACAGCGGTGAAGAAACGGAAACTCCGATGGTATGGCCACGTCACCAGATCATCAGGCCTTGCAAAGACTATTCTGCAAGGCACAGTGCAAGGAGGTAGAAGAAGAGGAAGACCGAAAAAGAGGTGGGAGGACAATATTTAGAGTAATTTAGACATAACGATTCATTATGTGCTTATCAAGAGTAACAATAGACAACAGATAACAGATTTGAGCAGAATATATTTTTTTGTGCTGTGTAGGAATGTAATAAAGGCTGCTCCAGTCCAAGCATCATCTACAACACCAGCTGAAGCAACTACATCTGTCGTGTCCACAGTAGCTACTACAGCAGCAGAACTGGAGAAGTCGGCATCGCTGCCATCACCAGCCCCTGCAGAAATAACGCCGTCTTATGAAGTGGATTGTAATATGGTAAGTCTGTTAACAACCATTGTTCTGTATTAAAAAAAACCTAATAATTATGTTGTATTGTATAGTTCGGGAGGGAAGTAAACAATAATATTATATTGCCTTGTTTTCTTTCAAAGGTAAATTATATATATATATATATATATGTGCAGCTTAAATAAAAACACTTGCTCAGGATTCCCCACCACCACCACCACCACCCCTCCCAACCCCAAAACAAAAAACAAAAAAACCACAAAAAAACCAAAAAAAAACTGTTTCCATCAGATACATGACTCATGAGTGATATGAACAGAGCCAGGGAAGTGGTTCATTAACTCTAGATTAAGCTTTGTTTCAAATGGTAGATCACAATAGTACAAGATCAGCAGTTAATTTGAAACACTTTCTTACAATTATTTTAATTTTGATGTATATTTTTTTTTTCATTAAACAATGTACAACCAATGGAACAAAAGGCTTAAAACAGTCTGTTATTCATAGTTTACATCATTACATGTAATGAATGCAGGCATATTACAATAATATTATATTTTGTTGTTTTCCAGTTGCCAAACACAGCTGATACAGACATCCATGGAGTAAAGAGGAAGTAGCAGCTTGTTATCGACAGTTGGGTCGCTACATTCACCTCCACACCTTACTTGGTAAAGCTGTCATAGAAGACTGCCTCCAAAAAGAACCTGTTCTCGGGCACAGAACTTGGAAAAACATCAAAGATTTTGTAAGAAATCGGGCCACAGCAACAGCTAACGCAGCTAGATAAAAAACACTGTGTACATACAAACTCTGTGTATGAGGGACTGTCACGCCTGCCTCGATTCTTTTCAGGCACAACTGCACTGCTTCAGAAACTTCTAGATGCCAAACTCTGGACTTTTGAGACTGATGGTCCACTAGTGCACCATTGCAGCTCTCCAAAAATAGTGTGATGTTGTGATTCCTCATGTTTTAAGTACACTAAACCTTTTCACTGGTAAAGACTTCATGCACTAAATAGCTGCGTGTATGCACTGTGTAGACCACCTTTGTTGACAGCGTGGTTTTGTGAAACAATTTGTAATGTAATGTAGAACGTCGTTTGAAACCAATTACTGAAAATTCTGTGACCAAGGCAATTGCCTGTATATGAATGGCACCAAAAATGACCCATGTAGCATCATCATGCTTACGGTTGTATTTGTTACATTCATACTGGACAGTTATGCATGAATGACCATTGATTCATGAAGTATTAATCATGAGACATAAGTATTGCGATACCCCCGTTGGAGTGCCGGGGGTTTCAGTATAAATAGTATCCCCACTTTCTGGAAATTTAGTGCTTTAAATTCCCACTGTCGCTGTCTTCCTCATTGGCACTTTCCCATTCCTACCCCTTGGGGTCATGAGCAATCTTGCCAATGTAGATTGTTCTAACCTATAAAGGGAAAAGTGAAAGCCCCAGTTGAAAACCTGTCTTGCCTTTGTAGGCATGACTGACTCACTGCGGCAACAGTTCCCCCCCTCCCCCCCCCCCCCCCCCCCCCCCCGTTGGAGTGCCGGGGGTTTCAGTATAAATAGTATCCCCACTTTCTGGAAATTTAGTGCTTTAAATTCCCACTGTCGCTGTCTTCCTCATTTGCTCTTTCCCATTCCTGATCTGTCCTATCACTCTGCTATACTATCTTCTTCTTCGCTAGATCAATGACCTACCTTTTTTCTTGAAAACTCTTCCTGGACAAGACTCCTTGTTTGTGTATGAGGTCTGTTGGATCAGCTTGGGAGTGTTGGACGCTTTCTGCCGGGTGGTCACTAGGGCTTCCTATGATTGTATTATTTAGCACTATAGGCATTTTATATGTATGTGTTTTGTTGATGATTTATAATGATGTTTGTATTCTATTTTGTTTTTGTAACCGGGGGTTCGAGTAGTTGGGGTAAAGCCTCAGCCGTCCCCTGCGTGGGATGTCTTTATTGTAAAGTGACTGGCCGGTGGAGGGCATTCAATTTTCCCACTAGGGTTGTTTCGGCAGATCTTTTATGCGGATTGGGGGTTGTCCGGTCCCGATTTGGCTCGGAAGAGTCCGCTGGACCTAAAGCAACAATCAATCAATCAATCATTTGCCATTCCTGCTCTGTCCTATCACTCTGCTATACTATCTTCTTCTTCGCTAGATCAATGACCTACCTTTTTTCTTGAAAACTCTTCCTGGACAAGACTCCTTGTTTGTGTATGGGGTCTGTTGGATCAGCTTGGGAGTATTGGACGCTTTCTGCCGGGTGGTCACTAGGGCTTCCTATGATGTTATTATTTAGCAATATAGGCATTTTATATGTCTTTATTGTAAAGTGACTGGCCGGTGGAGGGAATTCAGTTTTCCCACTAGCGTTGTTTCAGCTGATCTTTTATGCGGATCGGGGATTGTCCGGTCCTGATTTGGCTCGGGGAGTCCGCTGGACCTAAAGCAACAATCAATCAATCAATCAAGTATTGCGGAAGAACAAAATTTAGGGAGGAAAAAAATTATACTCAACATATCATTTGATAGCTATCTTTTATCAACAGAAAACAAAACAGAACACCACAAGCTGGGATATTTGTTGTTGATAAGAAGAATCTATGATCTAAAACGTTAAGTGTTCTTTCCTTCTGTAATTCTACAGTATTTCCGTCTCGTTGTACAGGACAGTATGTGACTGAAAGCATGAATCGTTGGGGACACAAATTGTGCTGGTACTGCTTTCTCTAGTCTGTGAATAAATTGTTGCTAAAAAAATTCTGACAACCTAACTTGTTGAAATTGAATAGTGTGCTGAGTCATGTTTAGAGGGAGCAGTGACCAAACAAATGGAAATGGCGAAATGGACTATTCATGATCTTTATTGATGAGGTGTAATCAATATTTTGATGCGTCCACTGTCAGTTTTCATGAGATGTAAGAATCGTTAAAGATCAAAATTAAATGTATGCTTGTCTTAGGGTGAGTGCCAAATATGATTGGTAATAGAGATTTCGTGTGAGCTGGATGGGTCAAGGGCACATGTACAATGCCATGAACATAATTAAGACAGATGGGTGCGCGTGAAAAAAATCGATTATACATGTATTTTGAAGTGTTTAGTTTAGGTAAGCATGCAGTGGGCAATTGGAAAGGTTAACATTTCTTTTAGTATATCAGATGAGAGTATAAACTGAGATCAAGTCTGCATGCATGCATTCCATTGCACGGACTTTAAAGATCTTGACGCTCATGTTCTAGCTGGGCGAGTGCCAGCTACCCAAATACACTTTGCACCCAACTAGGTCCAATACCTCATCGTCCAGGATTGTGCTCAGTCGTTTGAGAGTCAGACTATATGTCCAGAGGTTGCAGGTTGAGCATCAGACTATGCGCCCAGAGGTTGCAGGTTGGCGCCTTGGGCCGCTTTGGCTAGATCCTGTATCGGCCAGCACTTTGAGCAGCTCTGTCCTATTGTCTGCAAATATGCATCCCGAACAGTGCCCTAAATACTTATATAGTGAAATGGTTCAGTGTTTGAATGATCTTTCTATTTTATTTTAGGGCATCCTTTAGCAATCATAGTAGATACCATGCACAGCTCTGTGTGACTGCAGCACTTTGAAACAATGGTTTGTATGTTGCCCTGTTTACGAAGTAGTCTGCTACAGGTTTTCAGGAAATTGATAAAACATTGATGTACTTGTAATCATTCATTCAATTAAACCACCATTCGTTATTGACACAGCCCAAGCACCCATATTAATTTTATGTTACACGAAGTTATGCAAATTAATAGCCGAATCTCGTCGATGTTCGTGCTTGGGCAGTGTAAATAAAAATATCGAAGCTCGAATATCAAATATCAAGGGATGAACTTGTGCGACTTGTAGGTACGAGGCTTTTCAGGTCACTGTTGGTTTTCTCTGGGTACTCTGGTTTCCTCGCTCCCTTCAATAAAAATATTGGATGCAGTCAATCTAAACATTTCACAATTAAAATTAGATTCCCTTTCCATCTTCTAATAATAGTGACTTTGCATGTCTGAGTGATGAATGTGCGTTCCGTGCGTATGTAAAGATGTCTGCAAAATGTGCAATTTATTGATTTTTATGTTTTTTAATTAGTGTTGTTGTAGTTTTTTTCCCCACTTTTTTGTTTTTGTTTTTTGTTGTTAAATATGTGCTTTTTTAAATTAAAAAAAAACACTTTTTTTGGTTACATTTGGATGATTTTCTTGTTAGTTGACTGATTATTTTTTATTTTTGTGTGTGTTGGAAGTAACACCACTGTGGAGTTGCCGGGGGTTTCTGTATGAATAGCATCCTCACTTTCTGAAAATTTAGTGCTGTAGTTTAAATTCCCACTGTAGCAGTCTTTCTTCTTTGTTCTTTCGTATTCATACTCTGTTCTATAGCTCTACTATCTTCTTCGCTAGACCAGTCATCTACCTTTTTTCTTGAAAACTCTCCCAAAACTCCTCTTTTGTGTATTGGGTCAGCTTGGGGATATTGGACGCTCTCTGCCAAATGGACTCTAGGGCTTTCTATGATATTATTTAGCAATGTAGGCATTTTATATGTATGTGTTTTGTTTTAATATTTTATCATGTTTTTATTCCAATTTTTTAAACGGGGGTTCGATAAATTAAGAGTATAGCCTCAGCGTCCCCTGCATGGGATGCCTTTATTGTAAAAGTGACCGGCTGGTGGAGTGCCTTCAGTGTTACCGTTAGGGTTGTTTCAGCAGATCTTTTGTATGGATTTGGAGTGAGCCCTCTTTCAACTGAGTTGTGGTCCTGATTCGGCTTTTATCAGTCCGCTAGACCCTATAAACAATGACTAACTAACTAATTGATTTGTTGTAATATTGATAAATATGAAACCAAACAAAACCAGTGTGATTTTCTATCTTTGAGATGCCAGCTCACCCATTGCCACTGTCTGCAAACCACACATGTTTATGTATTGTCCATAGTCCTGCACGCTACCAGTTGTTTGAACATTAAAAATATGTATTACAGTTTGAAAACATTTATACTGAATCCATTTAACAGATTTGTGTTTTCTTTTTCTCTATCTTTTTCTCATTCTGTTGCTCAACTCAGTTACGATTACATAAGTTTTTTTAAAGCACATTCTGCATCAAACTTCAAAGCAGTTTTCATAGTGAGTCAAGTAAAGTTTATTCATATTCTCAGCATCATAATACAAATGTCTTTAACATGTTCTACTGCTAGTTAACTAAAATCCACTAAAGATTTACAATAAAGTCTTTTTGAAGATTTCAATTCAATGTATTTGAAATCAGTTTACAAATTATGTGATTTTAGAATGTTACATCTTTATAAGTATGATGGTACACCTGCAGACCGCCTGGTAATAATGCATAAGAGTTTACACAAATTAACTACACAATAATGGTACAGATGAGCTTACCAACAATGACTACATAATGATGGTACATAAGAGTTTACACACCATGACTACTTAATGATGGTACACAATGACCGCATAAAGTTAGTACAAATGAGCATACACAAAATGATCACATAATGATGGTACACATGAGTTTATTAATGACCACATAATGTTGATACGGATGAGCTTACACACAATGACCACATAATGCTGATACAGATGAGCTTACACACAATGACCACATAATGTTAGTGCCAAAGAGGTCACACACAATGGCTGCACAATGATGGTAAGAAATCACACTTCCATGTTTGTTGCTTTAGAGAAATAATTTATATACCACAGCTCTTAGAATGCAAAAACGAAGCAAATTCCATAATTTGGAATAATTTGGAGTTCATAGAGCTGTTCAGTAGCCAGATATATACCGGCAGCGTAATGATGGAAAATTGTTAAAGACCGCTTAACGGGGTCAACTCCTGTATGTGTGTGTGTGTGTATGTTTAAATGACATTATTTTTTGACGAAATAGACGATGCCATTTTGGTTGGCAAAAATCATTCTACAGCTGAAGAACACTATGAAACAGCGGGCAATAGAACAAATTTGAAAGCTAGAACTTTAATTTTGTATAAAAATTGGCGTCATTTTCGTAACTCGGAAGTCGTTGGGGCACCACAGATGATCGTTTAACCAGCGAACTCCATCTTTCTCTGTCCTCAGCAACCCTGATGGCTTCGCTCAGTGTCAAGCCAGTCCATTCTCGAATGTTGTGCTCCCACCTCTTTTTCAGTCTCACTCTTCTTCTACCTCCTTGCACTGTGCCTTGCAGGATGGTCTTTGCAAGGCCTGATGATCTGGTGGCGTGGCCGTACCATCGGAGTTTGTGTTTCTTCACCACTGTGAGCAGGTCATCGTGTTGTCCAATGGCTGGCGTGATGGTCTGTCGGACTTCGTCGTTGGTGATGTGCTGGGTATAGGAAATGCCCAGAAGTCTTCTGTAGCACCTCATCTCTGCTTTTTATTCTTCGTTGTAGATCTGCTGTGAGGGTCCATGTTTCGCAAGCGTATAGGAAGATGGAGATGACAAGGGAGCGCAGCAGCCTTATCTTGGAATGTAGACTGATGGTCTTGTCTTTCCAAATGAGTTTCAACCTTGCCAGGGCAGCAGTTGTTTGTGCGATCCTGGAGAGGACATCCAGTCGGGATCCATTGTCTGATATAATGCCTCCTAAATATTTGAAGCTATGCACTGTGTTGAGAAATTGGCCTTGGACTTTGATGGCGTCATTTAAGAAAGAAAGAAAAAAAAAGAGGAAACAACAAAACAAAAGCAAACAGAACACCGCAGTGGTTTATTGCTATTATGGACTTTATTTGTTTGCTCATAGTTCCTTGTGCACTGATCATATGATGTAATTGATTTGGACTTAGCAACCATTCTCGAGCTTCCCTTCTGACCTCCCTACTCCATGATCCCATTACAGCCTTGCCCTCTGGTATTATAATCTACCAGTAACCATAGCGACGGACAGAGTTGCCATAACAACGGATTGGGCGTTGCTCATCCATAATTCTTCTTGCATCCTCTCTCTTTCTTACCTCCCTTTTATCTGTTTTTTCTTTTAAGTTGCTACTGCTAAAACCTAGACAACAAGTCGCCGCGCGCCCCCTATGGGCTTAATTCATACACTCATTCACTCACGACTCTTACTCACTCACACATTATACTCAAACAGGAGAAACCCGCACAGGCAAATATTGATAAAGATGGGAGGCACATATGGAAGGGACATAAATCAAAGTAGCTTACCTTGTTTTCAAAACCGCCTTCAAGACGCTGTTATCTCCCGTACCATCATTTCCTTTGTACTTGGTGTAATATTTCTTAGGCGAGTTCAGGTGGTCGCAGCAAACTTTGGCGACTCTGCTCAATCTTTGTTTTGTTGCAAGTGCGTATCTCTCATTTAGGGGAGTGTTTTATTTGTTCATTTAGAGAACGTGCGCGTGTACCTGTGTGTGTGTGTGTGTGTGTTTGGGGGGGTGGGTGGGTGGGTGGGTTTGTGTGTGTGTGTGGCTAGGTAGAAACGCCGTTACTCTGACATACACTTGAAACTCTACGTACTTTCTTTTGACGGCCCCGTTATTTTGACGTCAAAATAGTGTTCCGTTAGAGTTAGGGCTGTGTTAGGCTTAGGGTTACGTTAAGGGTTTGGGTTTGGGTTAGGGATAGCTTTAAAAAATGGCAAAATGTCAAAATAATGTCAATAATAATAATAATAATAATAATAATAATAATAATAATAATAATAATAATGGTGTTCAATAGATAATTAAATATCCACAGCACATACACAAAATATCAATTTCTCTCATTGAAATTGTAGGCTTACATCATTAACCCCCACCCTCCCCTCCTAACCACACACCACCGGAGTTAAAAAGAAAAACATTTAAATTTATTTTAATCTATTTTATGTCTATATTTAATGGCTCTTGTATAGCACATTTTCAGCAGCTCAA